>VMDR010019088.1:0-18617 GCA_007922815.1 Macrotus californicus
TATAATGTTATGTAAATAAAATCTTGCTTCCTTTTACATTAACTTTGAAAGGCCATTTTACATTTTCCACATTATTAACAATAATGATACATAAAATTTTTAATGATTTAGACTACACATATCCTAATGCTACTTAATAGTAACAAAACAGCACATGGCAATAACTACAGGACACTTGCTATGTGATAGGTGCTATATTGACTAATTTACATATGTATCCTCTAATACTTGTGATTATTGTCTGAGGCAATACGATTGTTGTTCCATTTTACAGAGCAGGAAACTGAGGCCCAGAGTAAATTTCCATGGATCACTGAGTAACTCTAGTTGATAAAGTCGTTTCCCACTGGAGCGTGATAATCAATTCTTAAACCACTCTATTGTGAAATTAAACAATCATGGGAAAGGATTGAGCATGGTGGGAGTCAGATCTGTCAGGGCTGGAACAGGTGATAGCTGATAAGCCAGGGAGGAGCCTGCAAGAGCTCTATGGCTGTGGATTTGAGTTGGATGCATAAGTGTTAGCTCACGTTTAGCTTAATACCCTGCAGACGGCTACATATAGACACATTTCTAGAGGATAGTGAATGTGCAGATCAGTTTAAACATGTGTATGTGTATTTCCTTGATCTGTCAAGTGAGACCCAGATCTTGGTTTGTCACACTGTTGTCCCAGAGTAGGCATCAGGACTCTTTGGAGATTGGACTGATTCTAGGACTGGGTTGGGGAATATGAGTATACAAGAAAACCTTTGTAGGATCAAGGGGTAAGAAAGTGCTTCCCAAAATAAAACCTTGCAATAATATCAGCAGGGCACAAGAGACAATGGAAGAGTCGTGTCCAAAGCTGGAACAATTTGAACATAAGATAAGCAAAGTATAGTTGGGTTGTAACTGACAGTGTATAATAAATATCCAATATCAAGACCGATTCTACAAAGGAAGACATTTCCGGTGAAACTGTGGGATAACAGGTGCCATACATCCCTTGAGAATAACTAGAAAGAAAACAAAAATGTACCAACTCCCTCGCTGGCTGTCTCTGGTCCATGTCCCCACCCACCTTGTTGACTTTCCCATCTCAAATCAGCTTCCTCATGAGACAGAGCTTCCTCCTGCTGGGATGTTTTCACTTTTAATGACTGTTTTCCTTTTGAAGTAAAAGCCAACATCACCTACTGAGAATGAGGTGATTTAGGCAATATAAGTGAATTAACAGGACTAAAATTAAGAATAGCTGCTCTGGAGAAAATAATGGGGATGAGACTGAGATGTATTTTTGAAAGCTATTGAAGGCTGAGCTGAGATTAGAGGCAGTTATTTATAACAAGACCCATTTTCAGTGTAATGTGACTATTTGCAATTGTGTTTCTAAAGTGTTCAAAAATGATCTCTAATGTCTTTATCTAAAAGGCAAGATATGCCATATTTCTTCCATTCTGAAGTGCTCTTAACGGTAAAAGGCACCATCATTTTAGCACTGCTTTTCATCCATTCATTCGATAAATGTTCCATGACCTCATGAAGCTTATGTTCTACTGAGGTGGAAAAGTTGCTAGTAAAATGAATAAGTAATTGGGATATATTTCAGGGCATAATAACTTCTATTTACAAATATCAAACAGGAAGAGGCTCTATTTTTCCATTGTAAATAGGTTGATAAATTAGATATTATGTGGGCTTATGGGCAAAGACCTAAAGAAGGTGAAGCAGCGGGGGAATGGCCATTATCTGGGAGACAAATACCCAGGCATAAAGGAACAAAGAATCCTGTGTAGCTGAAGCGGAGTGAAAAGGGGGTGGGTGGATGAGTCAGAGAAATGATAAGGGTTCAAATATGTAGGGCTTGATGAGCCATCACAAAGACCTGACTTTTAGTCTTAATGAGATGAAAAATCATGGGATGGTTTGAGCAGACAGGCAACATAGTCTGACATGTTTTTAGAAAGATCACTCCAGCTTCTGTATTAAAAATAGACTGTAGGAAAGGAAAGAAGAAAGGCTGGATATTACCTAGAGCACAATTAAAATAAATAGACAAGAAATACTTGTAGATCAGTCTAGGCTGATAGCACTGGAGAGGATTAGAGTTGGATGATAGAGAATGCAATTACCTTTGGTTTTGAACTAAATGGCTGGCGTAGAGATGCTATTAACTGGGGAGACAGAGGCTGGGGGTAATTAATTCAGTTTTAAATTTTTCGAGATCCCTATGATATCATCCAAGTAGAGGCATTGAATACACTCTCGAATATTTGAGCCTCAAGTTCAGGATGAAACCCAGGCAGTAGATATAAATTTGGAAGTTGTTGGAATATCAGTATAAGCAAATGATTGAAAAAGATAACCAGTAGAGGAAGTGTATATGGAAAGTAAGTAGACCTGGGACATTCCAGTGTATAATGGGTAAGGATAAAGGAGTAACAAGCAAAGAAGACTTAGAAGGGCCAGTGGAGATAGAGGAGCACCACCAGAAACATGTGCCATTTTGAAATGAATTTCTGAGAAGACTGAGGGATCCATGGCTTCAAATGCTCCTTATAGGTCAAATGTTATGAGGAATCAGAATATGCGCTTTGATTTAGCAAGGTGGAAGCCACAAAATCTTCTCTAGAAAGTTCTGGTGAAATGGAGCAAAATTTGGTTAAAGTGGATTAAAGGGAAAGTGAGAGGAGAGGGATTGAAGATAGTAAGTCTCTATCACCTTTCTTAGAACTTTCGCAGAATTGGGAAACTTTCTGAAGGGAGATGTGGGGATACAAGGAGTTTTTTATAGATCAGAGATATTATAACACGCTTGTTGGTGAAGGTAATGATTCAGTGGATTGAGAATCTGATGCTGTATGAGATAATGAGCAATATTTGTGGAATTATATACTTGGAAACATGGGAGGGAATAGTGCAAAGTGCACAAGCTTAATTATAGGCAGTGGCAGAAAAAACATCTAGAATTGCAGGACTGACGGCAGGATTCGTGGACAGAGAGCCTAGTAGGTGGGTATTGTGATGCTAGAACCTGGAGATGTTCTCTTCTGATTGTTCTGCTTTCTTAGTGAAGCTGGAAACAGTCATGTGAGAATAAGCTTAGGGGAAGAGGTTTTAGGTATTTGAATAGAGAAGACAAAGTATAAAATCATCACCCAGGAGACTGGAGAATGAATAGGGTAGGAAAATATAAAAATAATGATGGAAATAGCTTTTGGAAACAAAAAACTCTCCCATACTAAATGTATGCATTAATCATAAAAATTATTTTATTTTTCTTATGTATAATTAAATTTATTGGGGTGACATTGGTTAATAAAATTACACAGATTTCAAGTGTACAATTCTATGATACATGATCTGTATATTGCACTGTGTGCCCACCACCCATAATCTCCTTTATGATTACAAACATGAAATATTAGAATCACATGAAGAAAGGTTGAAGACTCGGGTGAGTATGGCAATGCACACTTTTCAATACTTAGATTTCTCTGCATCATTCTAGTCTCATGGAGCCTGCACTGTCAAGCTCTCAGAAGTTTGGGTTTTGAGTCCGGCATGTATTGGAGGGCCCCGACACATTATTCTATCAAGAATGTGCAGTATTGGTAGTAGTTTGGTAGTTTGGTAGTAGTTTGATAGTATTGTGTTTTGACTAGTTCATATATGTGATTTAAACAGGCATTCTAGACCTTACAAGAACCCTGGTTTCCAAAGGGGTGAGTTGCTATTGATTCCAACTGATGTCAACTGAAGTCTTAGATACACATATGTGAATGGTGGCATTTACTGAGGCTCACAGTGAAGCTCAATGAGCGTGATATCATTTGGCAAATGGACAATGACCAGATTAAGGCAGAAGTGATGCAGGTTAATATTCGTGTTACAAGCAAATTATTATAACTCCAAAATAGATACACACACACACACACACACACACACACACATAAAAGCGAGGGTTAGAATCGCTGTCTTTTAGCATTCTTTCTTCTAATGCTTAGATCTTGGAAGAATATTTTAGTGACTACACATTACAGTACTATTTAAAAATAATTGCAAACTGTTCTAAAAGGAATATGTTCTTGAAGTCACTTTAAAATATCTTTTCAGAAAGTTATGCAAATTTATTATAGAATTTGTCTTTCTAGACATTTTTAGTATTAGCAATTTCATACTTTGCTTTAAAAGGGACACATTTCTATGTGTCATGTATGGTTTCTGATCACACTATGTACTTATCACGGTTTATTTTCATCTGTGTTAATCGTCTTCGAAATTAAAATAAATTGATCTCACAACTTTTAACACTGAAGTTTTGAATACATAATAAAATGTAAACATAACAAAGTAAAAAGCATATGGAATATATATGTCTTAATCCATTGGGGCTGCTAAAACTAAAGTGCCGTAGACTCAGGGACTTAAAGTACAAACATTTATTTCTCACAGTTCTGAAGACAAGGGAAGTCGAAGGTCAGGGTGCTGGCAACTTTGATGTCTGGTGAGGGTCTGCTTCCCTGTTCACAGATGATTAATTTTCCCTTCACTTGTGAAAGTCTCCTCCTCATTTGTTCACATCAATTAAATACTTTATTTCCTTGTTTATAAAAAAACTCTCCCAACTCATCTGTGTCAGCTCCAAACTTTATCGGCTTGTTGCAGAATTCTGGCCGGAAATAATTTGCCCTTCTGTCTTCCAGGGTTAATATTTGGAAGATAGGGTTCATTGTGAGTCTTTAAAGTTGCAATTAATCCTCTTTATTTTCTCTTCTGGGAAAGCCTGCAAAACTCTTCTGTTGCTCACAGGATTCTAAAATTGTATCACGTGATATGGTTCCACTTTTAATGGGCTGAATTCTAGAGGCCCTGCTGGTGGAGACAGCTGATTCCAGTAGACATGCAGCCATGGGCTTGGTGCGTTCCAATGGGAGAATGAACAGTTCATCCCTGCCCAGTGTGGATGCATGTATATCAAAGCTGTCCAGCATGCTGATAAATTGAAAGTCACAGCATCCCAGTCATTATTAGTTGCAGCAGAGCAGTCAGAAAAATCTCAATATTTGTGTAGAACAGACCAGAGTGATAAGGCCAACTGGGGACAGGAAGTCACACTGTTAGGGTTTGAAAGGCTGCCATTGATAGGCCGAGTCCAGAAAGATTACTTCCCAGACATCAGGGAGGTTTCAGGGTTCTTCAGTCTTGAAAGTGCCCTCAACTTGACTCATTGTGGGGGACTGACTGACCCAGTTCTGCACAGGAGGTTGAAGAATAGGAGAGAGAATCACCTGAGTGCATGAACCCAGAGTATCTCTTTCTTGTACAAGAATAACCACAAAGCTTTATTAATAATAATAAAGCTCCTAGCAGAATGAGGTCTGAGACAAGAATGATGGGTAGCTTTGATTGGTACTAAAATGTAGAAAAGAATACTTTGTCCATAGTGTAGAAACAAGTAAGATGAAGTGAGTCAATGAATCACCTGTCCAGGTCAGAACAGGTTGCTTTCAGGAAGCTCTCCCTCTGCAAGGCACATCCTTCAGCTGGTGGGTTAGTGAGTACTCTTGATGGCCAGCATCACAAGCCACATCTCACTAATGAGGGAAGAAAGGGGATTTGTTGTCAGGACCATGATAGTTCACAGAACCCAGGAGGGTAGGAGTCTAAGCCTGGAGGGAACAGAATGATAAGAAACCCCCATGTCACGGCACAGAGCAGGTCTTCATGCTGCTGTGACCAAATGACACAGTCCTAGGGACTGACCCTTTGCATTCTGGCAGACTGGGGAGCTTAGTGCCTCTGTGACAATTGCTCTCCCTGCTTAGAGTAAGTACCACACCATGTCCCTCCCCTCACCAGCAGGCCCCTTGTCACCATGTCTCGTAGTGGTTTCTGAGCTATGGAAACCCCATCCCCTGCTGGCAGCCTAGTGATAGGGAAAGCAGAGAGAGTGTGTTGATGCTCATGTTCATGCTCATGTTCCCTTTATATTCTGCAAGGCAAGAGAATCCCCATTATTTATTATGGTATCATGAGCACCTACAATTAAGAGGTAACAAATATGCATCCCTCCCATGAACAAACAACAACAACGAAAGTCTCAGCCATCTGCCAGTGGTAATTGTAAACTGCTGGTGCAGCCTGAAAACAGTTGACATTTTTTACAATGTAAAGACTAGAAACCCACCTGTTTATGGGCTATCACTGAAGACACTGTAAAAATTTTGGATTAAGATTGAATACTGGAAACTTTAATTGTGCTTTTTGTTTTATCAAGAAAAAAGCATTGGGGAAGAGAGGCAAAGAAGAGGAGAGGAAGATGAGTGGTAGATTTTAAAATTCTCCGCTTCTTGCAATTAGCTCACATGTCCTCACAGGGCAGCTTTATCGAGCCGTATCTTCTGCAGAGTCTGAGGCCACAGACATGTGGGTAGGATAATTTCTTGGTCTTCAGTAGACTTGAACTCCAGTGTGAGACAATTGCTCTGTGAACACATACAGAGCTGTATGGCAAGTAAGGCTTGAGAAATGTCATATAAGGACTTAGAAGATATTCCAGTGGCTTTTGGGAGAATTTATGAAAGAGGTATATGTGTGACATGCACATTTAGCATTTGCTCCTGCAATTGAAATTGGCAGTAAACGAAGTGAGTATCGGACTCAAGGTCCAATAACATAACAGTCCTATGAAGGAAAAATAATATGGATAACACATAATTTTTGTTGATCTTTTTCTTTCTTAAAAATAACCAGCTTAAAATAATTAATACCCCAAAAGGCATATCTTGGGGTGTGGCGAACTCTGCTTCTCCTTATTACTTAAAGGAGAGGCACACCTCTCACGTCATAAATGTTAGCAGAGCATAAAGACCTGCGGGAATCAGAACAAACCTATGGTCTAACAATTTAACAGGAGAGCCTTATACAATAAAGTAACTTCACTTAATAGAAGCCATCTTGTGGTTTTGTTTGGAAATTGAACATTTCAGCCCACTTGAATAATATGAGTTTGGTTTTATTACAGAACTGGATGAAATGAGTGATAAAATGTTATTTAGCAATCTTGCCTTCTCCAACCTCGTTCGTTTTCAAGGGTTGACATGTAACGGTGGCCAGTCCTGAGAGAACGACCAAGGGCGTCCAGGGCACAGGGAAGGCTGCAGAACCACAGTTCCCGTAAACCCACAGCCCGATGTCGGGCTTCACTTTCTACCTCAGAGTGAGGACATTCCAGAATTGCAAAATGATGTTGAGAAATACGGCCTATCCAGAAGCTTCTTTCTTGTGGCTCAATGATGAGAAAGAACTTGGGGAATGTGTTCCTTCAAATACACGATTAATTTGGTGCCGCAACTACACATATTTTATGACTTAAAGAAAAGATAAAACATTCAGTTTTATTTCCAATAAACCAATGTTGCAATTTTGAAAATGCAATATGTGCTAGTCATGTCATTGTTTTATAGTTTCTAGAACATCTATTCAGATGAAAGAAGAAACAAGTTTTGTTAATTTAAAAAAAATATTGTGTGGTGGTTAGATTATTGCTTAGTGATTAATGCAAGTTGGGTAATTAGAAAAGGGGGCCTATAGCTGGCCAGCCATGAGTATAGAAATGAACAAAAAATGGATGTACAGGTGAATCACCAAGAAACCTCTGCTACCGAGTCTCTGCCCAAATTTACCTTGTGGGTGATTCCTTCCCTGATCATCTTATTTAAAATTAATCTTCTCCTCTACTCCCTCAAATTATGAATTTGTTTTTCTACAGGAATATATATAAGCTTTGTGAAGGCAATGCTTTTGTGACTTCTGAATCTCCTACGACAGTGTCTAAAATGAGCACAAATAGGTATCAGAAAAGATACACCATTTTAGAATAAAAAGGAAAAATACGAAAGTACTGTCCAAAACTAAAAAGAGTTCAGCGGTCCCCAAGTTTATACTTTTTTTCTATTAATAACAGATAATTCTTAATGGAAAACATTCTACAGTTTCAAAAATTGCAATTTAATAAAGTTACAAGTGTATGAGTTACAAACCTAACAAAGATGGCACAAATTATACTGCAGGCTATTTAAGTAATGAATAACAAAGACATAAGCTCGCTCCTAAAAGACTCAGAGAAAACTACTTGTGACACAGGAAGAAAGGCACCTTGGACAATCTCTACATTCCCAGTAACGTGGGATGTGAGTCGCTGCTGAGTGTAGGGATGACATCGGACTGTGACTGATACGTGAACTATGGTAGTTTCTAAAAAATGTGGGGACTCACTGGGTTTCTGTCAGCATCAACTCTGTGTTTTATAATTTTGTTGAATCATGGATAACTGGTTCCTAGGGTCGCCTCAGAGATAATAGAATCTGATTCACTCTTACTTACCTTTTGATCTTGCCTGAATATATATAGACAGTTCATCTTCTGGAAAGGGGAGTGCCTTGTGAATTCATGCCAGAGGAAGGTGATTAAGTATGAACCAGCTCAGAGGCAGGATTTTGGATATAACTTGAACATATGATCCAGAGCACTTACTCATGTCGGAACTACGTCAATCATTTATGAGCATTTTCTGTTGTAGTTAGAATTAATGCAGCTCTTAGCCTTCTCTTTAGCAAAACAGGTGTTTCTGGTCTGAAAATTTAACATTCTTGTCTTGCAGGGACAACCTTTGCCTTTTACCAGTGTCACATATCCAGTTCAAAGAGTACCTATCAATTCAGTAAATTCCTTTTAAATTAATTTTATGATCAAAATGACATGAATAAATTGCAAACCTTGGGCTAAAAAATTTAAAATAATAGCCATATTTTTTTCAGATAGGAGCAATTTTTTATAATCATAGTCTTCAACGAATTTGAATCTTCCCTCACCCTTTCAGTCGTTTCAAAAGAATTACTGGTTTTCCAGCCATCACATTGTATTTCTCAGTTTAGCAATGCTAATGGAATTATAAATACAGTGAGGTAGTGAAGTAATGAATAAAACATTGAACATCAAAGAATAGTTATTGCAGCCCATTTGACAGTGACTCACAATTCTAATCCACTGGTGCTGGGCCATGGGACTGAGAAGGACTCTAGATATTTCCAAAAGTCAGCTGTTTGAGCTAAAAAGAAGGAGCAAAATGTGGTCAAAGAATCATCTTCCTCATTCCCAGCATCATTATTTATCACCGAACTTCTGAAAACCCTAACTGCGGACTCCGAGAGACCCCGTGTGCGTGCGCACTCACAGACAGAAGTCTGGCTGCCAGGGACCACGCAAGCGCTGTAGAAGAAAGTCTATGGCTATTGATCCCGGGCTCCACTTCCATGTATTCTGAGTCGGGAAACTTAAAAGGAGCTGGGAAATAAAGATGTATAAAATCTGAGGAAAAGCTTCTGACACAGTCAGTTTTGGGAACCACTCATCCAACACAGCCTCTGCTGTGACCTGCAGCTATCACCTGAGTTTACAATATTTTTGGGTATGAATGAGGTCATGATCATTTGCGCCCAAACAGCAAGGAATGAGAGTATATGGCCTCAGCTTGAAGCTTGAAAGTCACTAACTAGGCAAGAACTATTTTTGTTGACCAATAAGATGCTACATTCTTTGCTTATTTTGTTCAATGGTGTCTGATTACTGCCTCAAGAACTATCCAAATTACCTTGGATCCTGCAAATCTGCAGATTTTACTCATTCCCTGATTGCTAGTCGTCTAAATTATATAGGAAGATGCCAAGAGGGGTCAACATATGCCTTCTTAAGAATTTCAAATTAGTGTTGAATATTTCCTCAGTGGCCACTGTAGCCATAATTCTCGATAATTGTTTTGTATTTTAAACTGACACTAAGTGAGCTTTTGTATTTGTGCCAAATTTATATCGCATTGTAAAATAGTGATGTTATATAGATGGCATGTTTTATCAGCATCTACAATGAAAATAGAACATTTCCTGTCTGTAGTCATTGTCTTCACCGCCCTTTCCCCCCAAATTTCAATGTTGGAAAATGTATAACGAAGGAAAATTAACAGACACAAACACCTGCACATGGACAAAAGCAGAGCTCAGGTTGCCCCCGCCATTCAGACTTTCCAAGGCTCTCTTTACTCCAAGCAAAACGCCTGGTGACACACTCTCACGCTTTTACCTGGTGGTCGCAGAATACCTTGCTGTGCTATCAGGCTGAGGTGGGCTCTCCTCCATTTGGGGAACTCACTCTGTTTTCTTGGTTCTGCAGTTCGTGACTCCAGTTGTCAGTTCTCGTTCCTCCAGCATCGTTGCCATGGATGTGGCCTCGAGCTGGTCGCGCTTTGACGCCACCCACCTCTCCCCTGCAAACACACACACACCTCCCATCAGGCCTCAGTGAACAGGCCTGGGAATGACGTTTTGCAGGATTCATCGGCTATGGGTTAGGTCCCATTTCATTGTTCTAGTTGCTCTGTACGCGTTTGTGGAAGAACTTGTTTGGACTGATTGGAAAGGATGCCATTGTTACCATGGCCAACTTACCGAATTTATGACTTGTGGCATTTCTCTCTGGTGGTTAGATGCTTGCTTTGAGTCATAGGAAATCAAAGAACGAGATCAAATAGCTGTTTCTTCTTTCTTTAACTCTTAGCTTGGGTTCGGTTTTAAGAGAAATGCTGAACCTTATGTATATGAAATCACACATGACACAAAGAATACACAGAGACAAACACCGTAAAGTATATTTTATTCCTTATTTCTATGCATTTTTAGCTCTAAACCATCTTCAAAGTTTAAAAATCCCAGGCCACATCATGAGAAAATGGCTTTGAAGTTTATCAAATAGTATCTTTTGAAAATAATAGATATTTTAATAGCTCCCACTAATTCAATGGAATATAGTCCTGTGGAGTAAACCTGTGCTTCAGACACACTGCTTTGTTATCTCACATGTCTTGCAATTATTAGGAGATTCAGATGGTGGAGGGGAACCTGAGTCAGCAGGTGTATGTTGTGGTCAGTGTGAAGAAATGCTTACATTTTCAGATCTGTCTACATGAAATGCAGGAAATTACTTAAAGTTACTGAGAAGAATAAATGAATTCTTGACGAAAGGGGCATTTCTAAAGAAAGTGAATTCCCAGAACAAATCACAGTGCAGGGAGCATGGCAGGGTGTTCCTCATTTTTCATTTCACTTACTCTTTCTTCCACATTTCTTTTTTACCAAAGTAAAGTGATTTCAGGAAAAAACCTCAGAGAGCATCTTAAAAGTTACAGCCAACAACGTAGACTTTGAGAAGAGTTATGTGGAAAATATTTTCCAAGCTGGCCTTAATTCTATCTTTGCTACTACCTTACCACTGTTTCTTTCTTTTCTGTATGTCTCAGACTTGCTTTCCCCAGTAGCTCAGAATCGTATCTGAGAATGGTCCTGCCTATGTGTAGTCTTTCCTTTCTCTTTCCCTTTCAAATTCAACAACACGTTGTTGTCAAACAAATTCAGGAACTTTCTAAAGGTTTGTTAAGTTCTCATCTTGTTTTCCTGCTACAATGTTACAGTTCATTAGCTTATTATACAGTACTTGTACCTAAAATTAAATAGGATAATTCTATAAATAATGCTGTAAGATGTAATATTATAACAATGCCTTCTAGTAAAAATATATAATGTCCTCAACCAACATTCTAATGCACTCACAGCTCTAGTTGTTCTTTTCTCATGGGGCTCAAAAGCCTAAGTGAGGAGAAATCAGGGCAACCTCACATCCTTCTATGACCCAGAGGGAGAAGCTAGACTCCCTCATCATCATCTTTGGAAGCTGAAGCATGAACACCTGGGAGATCAGATGCTGTGGTTTTCCATTATGTTCTTGAAACCAGACTACCTAAACATACACAAGAAAATATGTTCTCTTTGAAACGTGGTAATGGATGAGGGTTAAGGCTGTTGCTATGTAAATATATTCTAAGATATATTGTCATTCCTCAGGATATTTCATCAAATATTTTTCTTAATTATCTCCTCATGTTTGCTTTATACATTTAGTGACGGATTGCTTTTCTATTTAAATGTGGATTTCATTGTTGGATGAGATTAGGGAAAACTAATTTTTATGAAGTGCTCATTATATGCCAAGCACATTCCTATTACATGCAAGTCTAATGTATTCCCCATGTCAGACCTTTAATGTACACATTATTTATTTTTTTCTCAGATGATGAAACCAAAGTTCATTTTAAATAACATGCTCTAATTCATCAAGCAGACCGGGGATTCAACACCCAAGCTGCCTCAAAAGTTCATGCTCTTTCTGTTATGCCATAACATTTCATGGAAAAAAGTAATCAGAAACTGGGCAAGAGAAAATTATATTTTTGGTAGAGACAATATTGGGATGTGACACAGTGCAATGCTTTGTTTTATGGCTCTTAAACTAGCTTTGGAATCATGTCCAAAGTCAACAACTTTTCATGCATTTTGAATAGCACTATCATTGACTCAACATTTTTTGAGTTGCCCATCCCCATGAAGAAGTGATGGTGGCCATTGGTGCAAACACCTAGAAGCTGGCATAGTGCTTGAGGAGGCACACTGATTCTGGGTGAAGGACCCTTGAAACAAATGAACAGTATCCCAAGGCATTTGATTTGAAAAGAAATTGCCAATTTATCTGGGCTGCCTTGAAAGATTGTGTTCCTTCCCAGGCACGGCTTAAATGGTGTCTCTGTTTGATACAATCTGAAGGAAAAAGTTTATTACTCAAAGTTTGTCATCATGATTCATCAATAGTCTTTTGTTTGTTGTTGGTTTATCTCTGTTTTTGAGTTTTGGTTTCTGCCAGTGTTTACTAATAGGTTGGAAAGGGAAGTGGGGTGCTCTACTGTTCAATAATATTATTACACATGTGTAATTTTTAACAGTTTTTTGTGAAGCTCAGGAATAGGAGGTGGTTGAGATTAATGGTTAAGTGAGCTTTGATGATTTCACTGTGGATTTCATGAATTCAGTATTTTAATGCCATTCATATAATAATTGAGAGCTGTATACAGAGGAGCCTTGCAAATTCATTTAAGTTTTAAAGTATTTAGAGCTATTAGAAATTATATACATCTTCCAACCTCGTAATATATACTGGTGTCATATGAGGGGGTAGTTCATCATTGTAAAATATTAAATAAGAGACAGAAAACATAGTTTTCAGGCTTAAGAAGATACATGATTGTTGGTTATGGGCAAAGTAAACGAAATCGCAGTTCATCTCAATGTATAAAAACACCATCATCATCAAACTTAGACCTCTTCTGTTGTTCCAGTGCAGAACCAAAAAAAAACGTCAGCCAGTGTCATCGGTGTCATGTGGGGGAGCACAGGTGGCATGGGCAGGATAGACGCCAGGCACCAGCGGTACTGCTGTCATGTTCTTCTGCGCTCCACTCTCCACACGGAGTAGAAATGTGTCCCTCTGTTTATTTTGCCTGCGTTCTAGCCATCGTAGTCAATCTTTGATAGTTCAGGTAAACAAGAATGCTCATGGAGTGTTTTTAGCCTTGTTCTTTGATCAGTAGCTGAAAAACGTTGAAGCTTTTTACAATTGTTTTCAAATCAAGCATGTTATATGTTGTAATACTACAGTTTTTAAGTAGTTTCTATGTGTGGTGGTGTGAACAGACTATAATTTTTATGACTGATGGCAAGAATTTAACTTGTATTAGATGTAGTCCTACTGTATATGAAAACTTTCTTCTTTTTTTACTTGATATAAACATACTGAGATTATAAAACCCAGCTTACACAGAAAGGATTTTCTCTTTTTTTTTTTTTGCCTCTCATTTTTTACACATTGAAATATTTGAGGAAAATTAAGTACAAAGAAAATCTAATCCTATTCTATTTTTTTGATGCATTCATAAGGATTGCTATTTTTCTCTTGTATCTGAAAACACTCTGATGCTGTATGAACTTCTCCTGACCCGTTTTCTCCTTCAGTTTCCCATCAGTTTCATACTGTGTCTAGTCAGATCAATCATTCTCTTATTTTTCCCCATATTCACTTCTTCCATGTTGTCCTGTTTCTAAGTTAGAAATATTGAATTGTTAATACTTTCATCCTTTTTTTTAAAAAAAATAGCCAATGGTGACTTGAACATCCTGAAAAAAGGTGTGTGGGAGGGGATGCTTTCAATCCTCAGAGAGAAAAGAAAAAAGCCATCTGGAAAATACAACCATGCACCTCCAGGGCCACATAGAGGGTGCAAATGTAAACGGCAAAATAGTGAGAGCTGGGGAATGAAAGAGTAAGTCAAAAAAAAAGATGTAAAAGATCATGTTTTTTTTTTCTTTTACTATGGAAACTATTTTAGTGTCCATAAAATGTGGTGTATATAATATGAGTAAAATATGTCATTTTGGACCTTGCAAATTTACCCAAAGAAAAACAGAATGCCCTTTACCTCCTGATAGCTTTGTATCCAAAGTTCAAAACCTGCTGGGTACAAACATTTTTCTTATTGCTTTTGAAACTCAAGAAGTAAAGAAAAAAGATTCATTTTTCAAATGGCAATTCCAGGTTGTTTTCTTTCACCAGGGCTTCCCATCTCTTTCAACATGGACATGGAACAATATCTATACTTGGAAATGAGAGAAGAGAGGAAAAATAACAAGGCATTAATATGGTCAAACTTTAACTTTCTAAACAAAATGGTAAATCCAGGGATGCATCTAGATTTTTGGGGACTGGAGCTCATACAAATTAGGGGCTCCCTGTAAGAAAAACAATACAACATATGGAGTTAAAAACTAGATACAAAATGAGTATATATTTAAAATAAAGACAACATTAAGAAAAAATGTATAAAAGCAGACAGCCTGATTCTCAATATGTACATGTATAATTAGATATACCTGTGTAAAACTTTTTTCTTTCTGTTTTTACTGCACATATTGAATTGCCACTTCTTTTTTTAAGATTTTATTTATTTATTTTTAGACAGAGGGGAAGGGAGGGAGAAAGAGAGGGAGAGAAACATCAATGCGTGGTTGCCTCTCATATACCCCCTACTGGGGACCTGGCCCCCGCAACCCAGGCATGTGCCCTGACTGGGAATTGAACCGGCGACCCTCTGGTTCACAGCCTGTGGTCAATCCACTGAGCTACACCAGCCAGGCTGAATTGCTACTTCTTATGCATCCATTTTAAAGTATAATTCTCTATGAAGATAATAAAAATAATCCAGTTTTTATTTTTTGCAAAATAAATTAAACACTTAAAAAATACTGTTAGCTTAAATTCATTAAAATTACGACCTCTTTATAGCCTTTAATATTTTCTCCCTGGACATATATTATTCCTATACGGGTCTTAATTTTTTTCTAGACAAATGTCATGTATATGAGTAATCCTTTTAAATACATATCTTTTGTGAAGTTGCTAACCGATGACCCTCAAGCCCACTCTCCAGCCTCCCCTCCGCACTCCATTAACTCTTCACCGTGCTTCATCTTCCCCTGTGGAGTCACCCAAGTCCCCGCACCCTGTCGGGCTCTGAGAGGGTCTGGGCGGGGCCAGCAAAAGCTCTGCTGTGTTCACAAAGAGAGAAAGGTTTTCCAGAGGTCAGTGGAGCTAACGGGCTCTGAGCGAAAGTGATGTATAGAATTGTAGCGAGGGTTGAGAACTAGGGTTTCTTTTGGTAACTGAAATGACTATGGATAAGTAACAGCATTAAAATATATCCTGATGTCCCCAAAGAAAACAGAAGTAGAGAGGCTTTAATTGTGTGCAGAAGGGACCACCAGAAGCAGAGGTTATACCCGGCTCCCCTTAACTCCTGCTGATAGCATCTTGTAGGAGGGCCATCTTCCACTCAAAGTCTTGAATGCTTGATTGATCCCCAGCTGAGTAGGGTCTTGCTCTGAGTGTTAACGTTTCCCAATATCCTATTCCAAACTCAAGACTGCCCCTCCTGGTGATAACCTGAACAGCAGCTGTTTTACTCGGCACAGACGAATACTTGAACAAAATTGGATTAAACTAGCAGGTGTTTATGTGTATATCTATATTATTCAGTAGTCTAAAAAACTAATAAATAGACCTAAACATCCAAAATCTCAAAGAAATTAGAAGGTTATTTCCTGCTCCTTTATCAGGTCAGGCTGGGTGCTGCTGGTTGAAGAAGGGTCTTCTCCAGGCCCATGGTCTCCCTGTTCATTTTCAACTCGTTGTTTCTAAGACTTCTGGAGTTGTCTCAGTCTCAGACTGCACAAAGTGGGAAAAGAGCATGGTCAAGGGTGTTTGAGAAATTGTTTGGGCTCTGTCTGAGACGAATGGTATTCCCACTGCTGAAAGCCTGGTTACATGGGTGCCAATGTTTAACTGCAAGAAAAGCTGGCTGATGTGGCCTAGCCATGCACTCAGGAAGCAGAGAAAATGCATTTGGTGGATGGCAGCTGCGAAAGGTAATTCTGAGAAGTTCTTATTAGCCTCTATAATCATGTTGTATGTACCTGAAAGAATAAACCTATTTAAATTAAAAAAAAAAGATGCCAAATTACAATCAACACATTTTATATACTTTTGAGATGGCTCTCTTTAGGATTTACTGAATGAATATTGAATTTTTAATATCTACTTTTTTGTTTATTTTATCCAGCCACAAAGTAATATAATTACATTTGAGTATTTTTCCTTAATTCAATTAGGCCTTTGAAGGCATAAGCATATCTTCCTCTTTATATGCATAATGGCGAAGATGGAGGCAAGCAGTAATAATATTTAAATGTAACTGCATTATTCAGAGCAGCTTATTTTTATTTTTCAAATAGAAAATCAATTATTTAGGTGATATCTATAATCCTTCTATGTGGTTGTGACCTTAAGTGGCTTAGAAATGACTTCTAATCATCATAGGATGGCTTTGCGTGATTAAAACACTAATTTTTGCTGATATGTTGTTAATTAAATTAGGTCACAATGCAGCAGAACTAATTTCATCGTTGAAAGAAACAGACATAACTGTACCATAGAAAGTAACCTATGCCCTTCCGCCAAACCGCTGCTCTTGTGGTCTTGTGATGGGTCCTGTGATCAAGAGTAGGGCAGACTCTTGGCCACTTAGTGGCATGGCACACAGAAATAATGACAATATTTTAGAGCATCCTGGTGTCGAGGACAAGGCTCTTTGGATCCAATTTACGTATGACCTAACTGTCGGGCAGTTTGCAGAGGCACCATCTAAGAAGCCTATGTAGGAACTTCCGGTCCAGAGAACAGCCCCAAATCTCTTAGATTGAGAGGCTAATTAGATACCATCAGAGGGATGCTTGATTGCTATTTCATAATCTAAGAAAAGTAAACCTTATACTAAAATATATTGTCTTATTTTTGTTGAATGGGTGATCATGATGGAGAAGTATACTCGACATTCTCTAGCCATTGGTTTTTAGTAAGCAACACAATTAAATAATAAAACAAAATTCTAATATAAACTTTTTAAAGTTAGGCTAATTCTTGTAGAAGAACATGATAACCATCAATAAATCATCTTCCTTCCTTAGCCTGACTCATGTGATGGAGACCCAGGCATGATTACAAAAAATAGAAAAAGTTCTTTTTGGGGGGAAAGATTTTAATTATTTATTTTTAGAGAGAGTGGAAGGAAAAGAGAAAGGGACAAAAATATCAATGTGTGGTTGCCTCTCACATGCAGCCTAATGGGGACCTGACCCTCAACCTAGGCATGTGGCCTGACTAGGAATCCAACAGGTGATCCTTTGGTTCCCAGCCTGCACTCAATCCACTGAGCTACACCAGCCAGGGCTAGAAGAATTTCTTCAAATGTCATTGTGATTAGCTCAGTGGAAATGGACAGAAAGTTTGTCACTATAAATGACATTGTTGACATTAAGGCAATCTTTTCCCCCATTGAGAGTATGAATCATTTGATGAAGACACGTGTTGTTGCTCCAGTAGGTGGGCGATAGGCAGGCAATGGTGCCAGCTTGGATAGGTTGAGCCCCTGGGGGCTCCTGAGTGGACCTTGGCTCAAGCACCCCCAGGGTGGTAATGGCTCAACCTCTCCAAGACCAGACACATGAAAACAGTAAATTTTGCTATGTGTGTGTGGCTTGTGGGATGCTCAGAGGCAGGCCCAGCCGATCATCTGATGCAACAAAGCAGCTACAGCAGCGTAGCTCACAGCAGTTAGCAAGGTGGAAGCTACTGAAAGATTGGGTGCGGCTCTTCACGTCAAATGAAGGCTCGGAAAGGGACATCTCATTTGAAATTGAAAATGATTCTTCCTAAAGTATTAAAACTAGTGATCCCTGCTTATGCATCTAGTCTTTAACCACATGAAATGGATCTAATTTGTCACGGTGTGTTTGTAGCAAAGTCTTTTCTACATTTATCATCATAAAATACAGCTAAACTTATTTAGCTAAATGTTTAATCTTCTTACCTTATTGCATTAACTAGAACCCCAAGATAATATGAACAATCTCTAGTGAGTTTTAATCTTGAATTTTATAAAACTAGAATGAACAATTTATTATTTAATATTATTTGTTGAGTTTTAGCTATTACGTAGTCTTCATACTGTTCCATTATTTTCTCTATATTCTGATGCTACTCATTTTTAAGTTAGGAATAACTTTTTTCACTTCTCTTGCTGTCAA
>VMDR010019089.1:0-18613 GCA_007922815.1 Macrotus californicus
GTTGTTAATGAAAGAAAACACTTTATATCTGCAGGCATCCCTCTTTTACTCCCCATGGCACTTTAAGAGCTGATAAGTGAAATTTGGAGAGTTTTAAAGGGAAAATAGCCGTATGTCAATGTATCACTGCTTCACACAATATACTAGGTCTATACACTTTATGCAGATAACAGACTTTCATGAGCTTCAAGTTACTAAAGAGAACATCATGTAGTAATTTTCTCCTACTGTTACTTAAGCTACATTTGGATAATAGAGCTATTTTCTGCTACTTTTAGCAAAAAAAAAATCAGGTTATAGTTAATTTCATTAAAGTAAGTGGTGGTTATAGACTGCCCTCTCTCCTCACAGCTAATGCAGTCACAGGAGGTACTAAATGTAACTCACATTTTTGAAGGATACACAGTATTCATTGGCACTAAAGGCTGTGGTTATGCTGAAGCTCTGGGTTTCTCCCAGTTAAGTTACATTATATATGATCATTGTTTTTATGTGTGTGTGTGTATATATATATATATATATATGTATATATATATTCTCCAAGGTTAACATGATGCTGCCAAGGCCACTGTTTCTCACACAGAACTTGGGAACACTTGGTAAATGCAGAAAATTTCAGGGGCTTCTTTGGTAACAAAGCTATAATTACAAGTAAGTCGAAAATGGTCCTCAAAGTGTTGCCTAAATTTTCTATCCTCTTTGGAACCAAGCCCAAATAGGTTTTCGTCTTCATTACCTTTCTCAATTAGCTCTCATCAAGATTTCTAATGACTGCGATATCGATAAGTCCCGTAGCCAATTTTTGGTCCTTCTCTTACTTGACTTCTCAACAATGTTTGATCTAGTTGGTGATATCCTTATATCATGTGCTCTGTTTGGCTTCTGAGTTGCCCAGTCTGTTTTGCCTCTCTCTCCCTACTTGCTTATTCTCACCCTCTTTTACTAGGTCCTCTTTCTTATTCCCCCTTCCATTCATCTGTTTTCTTAACGTGGGATTATCTGAGGGCTCATTCTTTGAACCACTTTTATTTTCAATCAACATCAAATAGTCTCATGTAGTTTTTAAAACATCCTTGAGTTTTTAAAATGATTTATATGATGATAGCAACTGATTTATGTATTCAGACTGAACCTTTCTGAAATTCAGGTTCGAAACCCAGTTGCTCATGAACATCTTTATCTGAGGCCTAAAAGTGATCTCAAATTTGATATCTCCAAACTGAATTTCTTAAATTTAATACATGCACACCAAATTCTTTTCTTGCCTGCTGCTTCTCCAGACTTTGTGACTACGTGAATGGAGATTTAGAAAGCCAAGATTTGGCGTCATCTTCACTTTTCCCTTTTTCTCATACCCTACATTTAACCCATCGGTCAATCTAACTGACTCTATCTTAAAACCATAGTCAGAGTTTTACCATTTTCACCACACCACTGTTATCACTCTGGCTCCAATCACCGCCATTTCTCACCTGGATTTTTGCTAAATCCTCCTAATTAGTCTTTCTGCTTCCATCTGTGCCCGCGTTGCATCTATATCCTACAGTTATGCTAGAGTAATACTGTTCAAGTGTGAATGGTTCTGTTACCCTCAGGCTAGAAACATTTTAAGGACTTCTCATCCCACTCAGAATGAAATCCAAAATCCTTGTGGTGGCTCATGGATTTCCATGTATTCTGGCTCCTCTTGCCTCTCTGACCCGATCTCTATCTAGTCTCTCCTCTGCTTACTCCGCTCTAATGACACTGACCCACTTTGCCGTCCCTCAGTCACCAAATACATGCTTTCCTCAGGACCTTTGTACTTCCTTATTCTTTTGCCCAGAAAACTCTTTTGTCCAATATCAACACGGCCACTATCTAACTCCACTCATGTCTTTGCTCTCACATCATTGTACCAGTGAACCTTCTCCGACCAGCTCATGTGAAGTTCAATACTTCCCTTATTCCTACCCTTTTTCTTGATACTCCTTTATCCCCTTTTCCTTCAAAGCACAACCATACTAAATATTTTCTCATTTAATTGTTTATTATCTGTCTCTATCATTAGATTGCACACTTATTGAGGACAGGGAACTTTGCCTCTTTCATTCATTGCTCTACCTTTGTGCCTAGTGTAGTGTTTTGTTTTTATAAAGTGTTCAATCCATATTTGTATAATGAATGAGATTGAGTGATAATAAGCTTTTTTTATGTATATGATGTTTCACCATAACCTATCACTTTCACTTTCTAGGGTCTTTCTCTGGTTATTAATTCTCCTGGTCCCTCACATCTGCTGCACGGTTGGCTCTAGAGCTTATAAGGGATGGAGGGGAGATTTGTTGTTGTTGCTATTACAAAAGGGCCAGGCTGTGAATGATTGGCCCCAGGGATAGGATGCACCCAAGTGGGAAGGGAAGGGGTTGGGACAGGCCCCAAAAGAAGTTGGTGGAAAGAAGCCCAGGGAGATAGTTCCTCTCAGAAGTCCAGAAGTAGGTAATTAGATGTCCCTGATTATGGGGTGGGGGGCACAATGTAAGCAGGAGAAAGGGGCAATTCAGGCAGCTGATTTGGGTCAGGACGATCCTGATGCAGGTGAGAGAGACCCAGCCACAGCATAGGAAGTTAAAAAGCAGGGCTCTGTTTCCACAGCAATAAAGATATGTGGGAAGGCACAGAACTCACAGATAAGAGCTTTTCCTGAATGAGGGAAAGTCAGGAGTTCTTAGATAGAGGAAGCCTATAGGTTTCTGGGTGACACTAATAAGAAGAAAGGAAACAAGGCAGAGGATTGGAAATGAAAGGAATAGAGTCTGTATTTGTCAAAATGCCAAAGGCCCACTCATGTCAGAGTCACACAGGTTGTTCATTAAATATGCAGAAGTCTAATCCCGCCGCAGTTTATTGAGTCAATGAATAGGGCCGCTGTGCAGGCTCTGTGATAAGCATCACCTGCTAGGCATTTGGTAAGGAAACAGATGAAAGGGGCTAGCACGAGAGATGCAATTAGGTATCCAAAAACTGTGATTAGAAATTTTAGGAATATGACACACCCTATGAACCCTTTTGAACACAAAAAGATTTTGGAAGGTTTATTGATAGTGTAGTAAGAACCAGATTTACTTTATTAGTAACACCCTTGTACACTCTCAATTCTGGCTAGCACTAGGGAAAGATTATATATACCATTCGTATACACACACATGTATGTATGTATATTGTATTATTCTCCATATAAATATTTAATTTATGATGACTTGTTTCTGCGTGTCTGTGGAGGTGGTTATTATTGAAAATATGTGTTCACATTGTGCATCGGCAAGGACACCATTGTCCCTTAGTTTAATGCTTCATGTGATCTAAGAGGTCAGAAACAGGTGGCCTGAGAGGCATATCTCACCTGTGAGTCATTTATCCACTGAACAGTATGGGGACTTTGGAAATGATAAGTTCATTGACAATTTTTAAACATTTGGAAATTTGGCTTAAACATTAGATTTCTGACTTTTGTAAATCTAAATTTATGGAGAAGCTAGTTTCCGCATTGCATCGGACAAGGGCGGTTGTCTTCTTTGTATGAGACCCTCTCCTCCTGTGTGCCGTAGTTCCTCTTTCCCCCACCCTTCCGTCAATCCTTGGAGTTATTTGCCTACTCCATCCATGTAATAAAATAACTTAATTCAGTGAATTGATTAATTCTTTAAGCAACTAATTGGTCCACTCAATCAAGACAGATGATTAAGTAGACCGATGTAAAAATAGTGTCTGACTCATGTTCCTGACCCTTCTATTGATCATTCTACCCCGAGGCCTTTAAATAAATCAAGTCCAACTTCTAGGGAAAAGAGATATTGGCTTTAGGAGTTAATATATCAATTTCCTCTGTAAAACAAACCAAAAAAGTGTCCAAAGAGAAGAGATTATAGTGAAAGGTAATTTTTGTAAATTTTTTTCAGATACAATATAGAGGTATTAATGTGAGAGAGGACACAAGAAGCTAACGTGCAATTTGCCTTTTAAGAGAATAGAAATTCATCACTTTAAACCATTATGTATTGTGTAATTTTTTTTCATGATGAACATTTATTATATTGCAATTCCACAAACTGTAAAGGGTGGAAAAGAGATTGGACATGGCTGAGTTATCAGCAAAGAGGAAGGGCTTTTCACTGACAATTCAAATGGACTAGCATATGCATGAAATGCATCCCAAAAGAAATGCATCAGCAAATAGTTGTTACATTACTAGGTGGGATGCTGCCATTACATCCAGCCTAGATTTAATATGGGTAAAAGTTGCTTTTTAAATAGTGCAGCAAAGCCGAGAATATAGATAAACTAAAACTCCAAAAGAGGCTACTTGGTCGTCCTTCCTTACTGGGGTGGACGTGCAGGCTGGCAGGCTATGTGCCTCCCCCTGAGGAGTGTAAGAACATTCACCCACCTGTGAAGCTCTGGGGACAGGGACTGATTTCTAAGTTGAAAGGGAGGGTGAAGAGCCAGAGAAGCTGGGGTTAGTACTAGGAAACCCAAGGTTAGTGTTAGGAACTGAAGATAAGGACTAAGGAAAAGTAGGAAAGAAAAGGAAAGTTACAGGATCAAAACAGTGAAGAAGATCTGGCCAAGTATGGGATGAACAAAGAGGAGCTGCTGGAGATTTTACTCCCAAATATGGACTATAAATAGGAAACGTGATAATGGACATGTGAGTATTGTATGGCATCAGCCTGGGAACAACTTTTCTTTTTCTTTGTACGAGAATTTGTCAGCTCATGGCACAAAGCCACTGATCAGAATGTTTAACATCATTGGTGAACGAAGCACTCACCTATAAATGTCATGGTTAAAACAATTAATATTTTTCCTAAATCAAGGAAAAATTCTTTCTTGTGTCAAATTAATGAACTTTGTCACCTGATATGAAGAAAATGCCAACTACAGTAGCGTAATCATAGTCACACACCTCATAACAAATTGGGTAAAAGTACATCAATTTTGGAGAGGATCCTAAAACCAGAATGAAGATAAATGATTAATTATCATGTTCAAAGTGAAAATGGAGGAGGAATGGGAAAGTTTCTCTTTCAAAAGACACTGTTAGCTGTTACATAATATGAAATGCAGTCACCACAAAAGTATGATTATCCTCATGTGTGTGTTAGATACAGATGGGTGAACACAGCCGGGGACAGTATGGATCGGCTTCTGGCCCACATTGGCACCTGTTTTGTTCTGTTCTTCAGTGGAAACTTCTGCTCTCAGGTGTTAATGATTTTTTTCTGGTTATTTTATAAGTTAGACGTTGATAATTTGGAGCAGTAGGTAACAAGCACTAGCTGTGTGCAGAGGATGAGCATTGCTACACCAATAAAGGCAGGCGGCATGGACGTCCATCCATAAAAAGGGCTATTTACAGGCAACAACCAGCAATTGAAAGACTTATTCTGGTCATAAGTCGCCCTTGAAGGAGATGGACGTTTTCAATAAGTTCATTTTGCATCCATTGTGGGTAGATGGATATTCCAGCTCGAACAGAAAAAGAGCACCCATGAGTTTTTAAAATGAGAGATGATTTTAAAAAATTGTCATAACAATGGAAAACCCAGTCAAACTATGTTAGTATTCTTTGACGTCGGTGTTTAAAAGACTTGATAAAGGAGCAGAATTTGTAATGAAGGTCACATTGGGACACCACAACCTAAAATGGCTTGACTGTTAAGGGCTGGCTGTCTTCTTTGTTTTATGACTTTCATTTTTCATTGAAGAAACAAAACCATGGCATGTTGAACATCTTTACAAACAATATCTACAACTGCTGTAGGTTACAACTTAAAAAAAATGGAGATGAATGCAATCAAAACACAAAGTAGAAAACCAGTCTCTGTTATTTCACAAGTAGTAGGCAATTATTCCATTTTTTGGGGTGTTGTATCCTCATTAACTTAGCGTCTGATGGAGTTATTAAAGTAGCATTATATGAAGATATTTCTCCATAATTCCTAGGCCCATGTTTGGGATATTGCTGCTATTGAAAATGATATATGCAAATTTGGAGTTTCACATTGAACAGAAATAAAGAATAAGAAAAGAAATAGAAACCACCTGAATAGGAAATCTGATCTATACTCCAAGCTCTTCAGCATCACATCACATAGAGCTGCTTTGGAAAATTTGCTGAAGGAAAAATGTACTCTTCATCATTATTATATTACACTATTAGTAGTAGTAGTACTAGTTTATAATATTGTTTTATTGTTTTTAAAAGGATTTAAAACAATCTAAAAGCAGTGGTCTCTGTGTGCACTAAATGCTGGATAAGTGGTCTGCAGATGCTGAAATGCTCTAAAACACTGAGCTAGAGAGCAAGTCAGGGTTAAAGGCTGGGTGTAGAGCAGAAGGAAAATGGAGCCAGAAGCTAGAACATAGTCAGGGCAGCACAGAGAGAGAAAAACCGCAATGTGGAGCTGAGTTCAGGGGATCTGGGCTGTTTTCCATGATCAGGCTGCTGCTCAGGACCAGCTCCTAGTGCATGCTGGGGTGTTGCTTTCAGTTAAAGGCAATAAGCTGGGACCGACTGGTTGAAATTCTGTGAAACTTTTACTTCGATGGTGAGATGTTATCTTATCTTCCAGCCTTCCTTTCCCAATGCCCTTCACGTAATCATTTTATCCTGAGTGACTACCCTGTATCTCCCCAACCAACAAATGCCCATATATCCCAAGTTAAGGCATGGACCTCCTTTATCATTATATTCTTTCCATGGATGATTTTATATACTTCTGGTTTTAACTAGTAATTGAAAGCAAATAGCTTTTAAATCAATATTTCTGCCTCATCAATCTCTTAAATCATGGCTTGCTTTTCAACTGCCAGGGATCCTTTGTGCTTAGAGGGAGTCTTGTCTCCAAAAGTGAGTTTCCTTAAACCCATGAACAGAAGTGACCTCCTCCTATTTTGAGCTCTCATAACACACCTTTTCTCTGAAATTGTCACTATCGCATGCTTGTAATTAACTAGTCATTTATCATGTATGTGGTAAATCCTTCACCCCATTGGATTATATGCCCTAGAGTTCCAACACTATGTTTTGTTTATTAACCCTGCCCATCCTTGTTGCTTCCTATAGTCTATAGTGTCTACCACAGTAGATGGCACATAGTAGGTATTCCAAGATGTCGGTTAAATGAATATATGAATGGGGGAACCATTTCAGATACTTGTGTCTTTGTTGCTGGCATGCCATTGGCAAAATAGAAATAAAATTACAATATAAAGCCCAACATGTTTCTGTTTATTTGCCTGCCATAAGAGATACTATTCTTGGAATATAACATTTAACAGCTTTCTTAGTGTTCCTTTTTAAAACCAGACATTTTTATTAAAATGTACTGAGATCAGAATGATAGGCAAAGTAAGACATAAGGCTAAAGGTCAAAGGAAAGCAAATTTAGCAAGAAAGTGGAGAAAAGAGGCTTAGTGTATTTTGATCATTGTTAACACTTATAAGTATTCAATATTAAAAGAAAAAGTGTGTGTAAATTGTGGGCTTTTATACACATACCTGCCAAGAGCTGATGTTTTTAAACAGTCGTATTATCTTAGTGACTTGATGAATTTCTTCTACTTAAAATTCTAATAAACTTGTAATCATTTAATGGAGTCTGTGCTTCCCCTGTTGTATTTTCATTTCCGTGCTCAATTTGCTCACTTTTTCTTTCTCCCTGTGTAATAGATTTTATAAAACCCATTATTGGTCGTGCACTGTTTTGGACATAAAAATTTGTGAGCTAATTACAACCTTAAAAATCTTTAAGTGAATCCATTCATCTTAAATGGGCTTCATGAGCTTGGGTCCTTCATTTGTCTCTCTTACAAATACACAAACACATCAGAAAACACAATAGTTTTTACAGTCCTTAGAAGGTACTTTTGTCAAGATCCCTCACTAAAGTAGATGAGAAGAAAGAGAATTGGCATATGCCTACACGGACACACACTTATACACACATATACGGGTACATGTGCACAACTCATGTTTGTCATGCCTATTGCCCTGCAGTCAGAATGCATGGGTCAGGAACCAATGGGTGGAAATAGGAGTAGCACCTTTCACCATTGCAGCTCATGATCCACGGTACCCACTTTTGTGTGCTCTTTGCTGGGTCCCTGGGCCCAGTGTGTTTGGTGGTCCTAATGCTCACAGGAGAAATGCTTCCACCAAGTAACATAGTTATAGGTCCCTGGAAATGAAACCGCTACTATGTATCTATTGGGCTTTTTCTGCCATTCAACCAACAGGCAGAGAATAGCATCATTGTATTGGCAGGGGAAGTTGATCCCAAACGTCAGAGAGAAATTGGATGGTTCTTTAATCGTGGAAGGGGGCGAAGAAGATTATATCTGGGATACAGGAGTTCACAGGAGTGACTTTTAACATTCTTTCCTAATAGTCTTGGCCAATAGAAAACCCCGATAAAGACCGACCACTGTCTCATTTCCCACAGGAATGAAATTTGTGGAGTGGAAGGACAGAGCTCTGATTACAAACTTAGGTCTTAGGAACCAGGTATAGAAAGAATTGCTGAAGCAACTATGATTCATGTTATCTATCTATTTGTTTTCATTTTTTCCTTTAACTTTACATGAAGAACCCAGTATTGGCTAGTCTGTAAGGTTTGAGATGAGAGTAGGATTGAGTGGACATCAAGCTATTACACAGTCGCCATGAACTTCAAACATTTTCTGCATTGGAGACATGGACTTTTCACCTGGATAAGGGCAAGAATAAACACAGGAAGGAAAAAGGGGGTTGACTGTGATCGATTTCACTCTTTATCTCAAGAGCAACTTTCTAACCTTTTTCTGCTCCAGGCAACCAAGTTGTGAGACGTGAATGTATGGTCCTTTTTGCCCTCCACCTTCTTGCCCTCCACCTTCTGGTTGGGCCTGGCCAACAAGTCACCAAGGCTCAAACTGGAATTTGTTTACACCAATTGATCAGCAGGAGGGAGAAGAACAAGGCCTCATTTTTCTGGCTCAAGTTGCCTCTGGCTGGCCTCTTTGACTAAAGTTTAATAACTCACTCAGAGTAGCATCCTCTACATGACTTGCTTCTAAGCCTAGGGATGGTTTCCTTTACTGTGGGTCAGTTCACTAGGCACCTTCCGGTTTTCCTAGAACTGTACACTGTTTCTAAGCCCCTCTCAAATTGTCCCAACCAGTGTGACCATCTGCTTGTTCATAGAGCTATCACGGACATAACCTCTTCTATAACTTCTGTCAGTAAAAGAACCCAGGCCATGAATAAGAGCTTGAAGTGGAGAAGAGCTTGTGAATTTTAGGAGAAGGAGGAAGAAGAACTAGGGATTGGCAATGTAGGGAAACATTATGAATCACATATTTTTATTTTTCAAATGTTTTCTCCCATTTGGTAGGTTGCCTTTTCTGTCTTTCTTATTAGACCCTTTTCAAATTGAGATATAATTGACATATAACATTATGTTATTTTTAGGTGTACCTCATAATAATGATTCAGTATTTGTCTATATTGTGAAATGATTACCACAATAAGTTAACATCCATCACCGCACACAGTTACAGATTTTTCTTTACGAGAAGAACTTTTAAGATCTACTCTCTTAGTAACTTTTAAATATATAAAAGTAGTATTAACTATTGTCACCGTGGTATATCTTACATCCCAAGGCTTACTTATTTTATTATTGGAATTTTATTTAGCATTGGAATTTTATTTAGCGGGCCCATTCTAGTTCTGTCTTGTCATAATAATAGTGTTAGCTTGTTCTTCCTCAAGTTTTTATAATTCATGCTTTAGCCTGAAATCAAGAGCAGTACATAATTTATGATGTTCAGTGAAAAATAAAAATGCAAGGACTCTTGTTAAATAATTCTTAGTAATTGCAAGACGGCAAAAGCAGGGCCATAGACCAAGTGCAGGGCCCCTGAGTGACAGTCTCCGTGTGACTACAGCTTGCACATCCATGACACGGGCCCGGCCTGCGACCCATGGGAATAAGGAAGAGAAGCTACCAACTTAACACAATGAAGGCAGATATAAGCTACCAAGGTCAAGATAAGTCTTAAATAAAATACATGTTTTCCTATAATGTCTGAAGGCAGAGAGAGGTGCCATTGTTGAAACCTTTCATTTCTTCCTGGGGCTACTTATAAGAAGGTAGAGGCATTAGGAAGGCATGATACTGACTCAGAGTTTGGGCCTTTGGGATACTAAGACAGTGATTCTCAATGCTGGCTGCTGATTGGAATGTCCTGCAAAGCTTTAAATAGAAAACACCCATTTAATTGGTCTTTGCTGGGACCAATGTAGCTTAAACAACTTTCCAGGTGACACTAATTTGTGGCTTGGTTGGTAAAACACTGGGTTGGCCAAAAAATCCATTACTTTTTTTTTTTTTCTGTATAATGGCTCCAGCAGTGCTTCAATTGTTTTTAACTCCATTAGAAACAATTTTGTTAGATTGTATTGTGACATCTGTCATATCAGCATGCATTAAAAAACATCAAAATCAGTGAATTTTTGTGCAGCTATTTTAATATTGAAGATAGAAGAAAATATGCAACATTTCAGCATAATATGCTTTATTATTTCAAGAAAGGCGAAAACACAACTGAAACACTGAAAAAGATTTGTGCAGGGTACGGAGAAGATGCCGTGACTGATTGAATGTGTCAGAAGTGGTTTGCAAAGTTTCTTGTTACTATTGACATTTTGGCTAAATGATTCTTTGCTGTGGGGCTGTCTTATGCACTGGACGATGTTCAGCAGCACCCCTGGCCTCTGCCCACTAGAAGCCAATAGCGGGAGATAGCTGACATCCTCAAAATATCCAAATCAATAAAGTTATTAGTGAAAATGAAAAATGTGTCTTTTATTTTATGGAAAAAACCATACAGACTTTTTGGCCAACCCAATATTACCTTAATTTTTTCCTTCAGAGTTGAAAATTGTTGGCAGTTTGGTTACTTCTAAAGAGAAGTTGACATACTGCTTTTGCATTCTAAGGAAAAAGTTAAGAAAACAAAAATAATGTAGGTTTTTAATAAAGCAAGCAGTCTCCAGAGGATTCAGAAAATACAACAGAAGAAATTGAAGTTGGAAAGATGAAGCCTCTGTTTAGGACAGGGCTTGAATTTTCTTTAAGTTTGGCTTCAAATTGTGTTTTCATTTCAAATCACCATTTGTGTATAAGGAAATGTTCAATCAATAGAAATAGTAATATTTTAATTACATATATATTTTCCTAGATAAAGCACTTCTCTGGGATTTGTTTATACCAATGATTTTCCAAATGTGGTGTAGAGACATTTTCCTAGAACTTGAATCACACTGGTGACCCCTATTGTGATAGGCAGAAAAATAGTCCCTCCAAGATGTCCCTGTTCTGATGCTAAGAACCTGTGAGTAGGTTAACCTGTTTACAACTTTGCAACTTAACTGTAATTAAGACAAGAAACTTTAAATGGAGAAAGAAGCCTGGATTGTCCAGGTGGACTCAATTTAATCACACGGGTCCTTTAAAGCGGTTAATCTTTTGCAGCCTTGGTCAGAGGGACGCATGAACGTGGATAAATGGTCGGAGAGATGTCACGTTGTCTGCTTTGAAATGGAGGAAAAGGGTCACAGACACAGCGGGCAAGTAGAAAACGCAAACAACTGGATTGTCTCCTAGATGCCCCAGAAAGGCGTGCAGTCCTCCGGACACAGTCGTTGGAGCCGAAACCCGCCTTCAAGTTCGAACCACAGAACTGTCAGGTAAGAAACTTACGCTCCTTTGACCTCTAAGTTGGGTGTCTGCTGTGGCAATTCGCTACACCAGCAACAGGGAAGTAATACAGCGGGCCTCTGTTTTGGGCTGGTTTCTGTTTCTCGTTTTTGTTTAATGATTTTCAGTCATCTGAGTTGTTTCTTTTCGTGTAATGCTCTGGTCTGTGAATGTTTTCTGCCATTTTATGAGGTGTCTGGGCAGGGATTTCTTTGAGATTTTCTATTTGGGGGTTTGCTAAGCTACTTTATAATATGTACATTGCTCTGAATTGTAATCCTTTAAGAAAGATTGGAGAACACATAAAGAGTTAAATGGGTTGAAGAAACTTGTTCTTTTTCAATGTTGTTTATACTATTCTTTGTCCTTTAAATATCATATGAATTTTGGGATTAGTTTGGCAATTTATGTAGAGAAGCCAACTGGGATATTGATTAGGATTGTGCTGAATCTGTAGACCAATTTGGCAAATATTGCTATCTTAACAATCTTAAATCTTCTGACGTCTTCCCATTTATTTGTTTTACCTGACTTCTTTCAAGTTTTTAGAGTGTAAATTTTGCACTTTTTTGTCACATTTATTTTGAGTATTCTTCCTGAGACTATTTAGCTAGAATTCTTAATTTGTTTGTTTGCTTATTGCTATTGTATAGAAAAACAATAGATTTTAATATGTTGGTCTTATAATCTGCAAATACACTGAATGCCTTTATTAGTTCTAACAGGTTTTTTAGTGGATTCCTTAGTATTGTCTGTTAATGTAGTATATTACATGAGTTGATTTTCAGATGTTGAGCAAATTTTGCATTCCTGAAAAAACTTATTTTTGGTCATGGTGTATAATAATCCTTTTGATGGTTGCTAGGTTTGATTTATAATATTTTGTTGAAGAGTTTTGCATCTATATTCATAAAAGATATTGGTCTATAGTTCCTTTTCTTATGATGTCTGAAGCCCAAAAGCAAATCCCACAGAGCTGGTGTATAAGAAAATTTCCCACCCCTGGCCTCTAGCACTCAGGCTAAATGGAGAAATCCTGGGCACCCAAAGATCGTGAGCAGAAGCAGACCAGGTGGTGGGAATCTTCCCTCATATAATGATTGGGGAGCTATTGTCTGTATGCAGAGCACTGCGAGATTATTTCTAACCTTGGCTGTCTTACCAGGGGAGGGCTAAGTTTTTCTTGGTTCCAGAAGATGGGTAGGGAAGGCTGGGTATAACTAGATTGTTATGAGAGGTGGGGATGGGTGTGGAGCCAGATACACACTGCTTAAACACGTCCAGTGCCTCATGCTCCAGTGTAGAGTGACCCACCAACCTGGTTTGTTCTGGACTAAGGAGGGTCCCAGGACCTGGGACTTTTGGTGCTAAAATAGGAAAGACCTGGGCAAACTAAGACAAGTTGGTCACCCTATTTGAAAGTACCCTACTTCTTCCAGTTAAAATATGAATTCTCCCTCTACTTGATCAGCTGAGTGGGAAGAAGAAAGAAGTATTACTGAAATAACCCACATATAAGAATGGATAATTAGTCATCTCTAAACCTAGAGTTTCTCATACTGGGGTCTCGGACTTAGTATAAGACATTTTACAGTTCTCTGTGGAAATATTACTATTTTTATTTCACTTATAAGAAAGTTAAATGTAAGATTTAAGAAAGAAAACTATGAATGTGTCTTATGACCTGATATACTGCTTAGAACTTGTGATGGCTGAGTTTTCGGTTGTTTGACATCTGGTAGTTCTACTTCAATTGTCAAGTCTTAACAAGTAAAAAGCAAAGTCAAACTCTACAATAAATACCCAGTGAAGGCCAAATGTCTTCCTTGCAGGTTATTCCAATAAAGCTGTTGCAGCCTTTCTACTGGAAAAGAGCTGAGAAAGTGGAATTACAGCAAAGCACAGAGTAGGGAAGGATATAGATCTCAAAAAAAAAAAAATTGTTTTAGGTTTAAATATATTGTGTTTATGGCCGTAACTAAAACTCAAATGATCACAACTTTCATCAGTGGAAGCCTCTTCAAGGGCCTCCTAAGTCCCTTTGACATGCCTCAAGCAGTCTTCCCCCGTGTCCTTTCAACAGCTTTCTGGTATGACGAGATGTGCCAGGTTTATCTGGTATACTGCCTGCGCCGTGCCTGGAGTCTACCACTTCTCTAATAGGACCCCGGTTCTCTTAGTGAGAAATTGCTTTAAAACTCTATCTGGTGCTGGGGTTGCTCTTTGCTACTGCATCAGTCTTTGTTTCTAGGCCTTTTCAGTGGACAGGCATAGGAAAGATACACGTTGATAGACGTGTAGGTATACACCTGCATACATTTTACGTCTGTTCTTTCCCCATTCTTCCCCCAAGTTCCTTGAGCATCTGTATAACCATTGTTTTGAACTCTGTATCTGGTAGATTGCTTGCTTCCATTTTATTTAGCTCTTCTTCTGCTGTTTTCTTTTTTTTTTTTTCGTTTGGGACTTGTTTGTCTCCCCTTTTTGACTGCCTCTCTGTGTTTGTTTCTTATATTCGGTAGACCTGCTCTGTCTCCAAGTCTTTGTATGGTGGCTTTATGTACTAGGTGTCCTGTGGGGCTCAGTGGTACAGTCACCTTGATCACCTGTGATCACCTTGATCACCCTTGTGTGAATTATGTGAGCCCTCCTGTTGTAGTTGAGTTTGGATTGCTCTTGGCCCATTCATGGGTGGGGCTGACCTTCAGGTTGGCTGACTGTGTGGACTGACCCCATCATAGTGTTGTGCAGAGGCTGACCCCACAAAGGGGAATTTGCCCTGGCAGGGCCTGGTGCCTGCCCAGATCTTCCTCTGTGTGTGCCGCTTGTGAAGCCAATCAGATTGTGCTCTGATGTGGTCTGAGTCTCACCGCCAGGTTGGTTCTGTGGCCTCTTGAGAGGGACTCCAGTGTAGGCCAATGTCAGGCACTGCCTGTGACCAGCCTTGGTCTACCTGTTTGGAGCTACAAATTGATCTATAATTTGTGGCTGCTTCTGCTGAACCTGGTGTGCATGGGAGGGGCCAAGTTGAATGCTAAGACTGGCTTCCACCAGCACTGATCCCAGGGGCAGGCCAGCGAAAGGCCCAAGGCACCCTGAGATGCACCTTTGCCTACCAGCTTCCTGATAGGCTCAGTCACTGAAAGATCTTCTCTCTGGTGGTACGCAGGTTGCATGAGGTAGGTTCTCAGTGAGTCACCAGGTAGGGGCAAGTCATGTTCACAGGTTGATACCAATTCAAACTCAGTTCAGTGCTGGTCTGAGGTTACACAGCCCAAGTCTCAGGGTCCTCCAAGGCCAGCTGTCCCACTGGGGCCAGCATAGAGACCTTTGTGGTGGGGGAGGGTCAGGGTGTCATCAGGGTAAGGCCCTCTGAGTTCATCAGTCTACAGCAGGCCAAGATTTGGCCATGTGGAGTGAAGGCTGTACACAGGAATGATGGTACTGGCATGTGAGGGAAAAGTGGCCCTCGCCCCAAAGCCATACAACTCCGTTTCTGCCACCCACTGAGCCTGCCCGGACCTCTCTCAGAGCCTTCCAAGAAAGTCTGCAACTTGGGCCTAGGCTGGAAACAGCCAGCTGACCTGTCTGTAGGGCTAGAGCTCAGCAGAGCTGGGCCTCAGGATGTTGGGGGGGTGGGGCTGGTGGATTTTTGGGGAGTAGGGGACAATGCTGGTTGGTTATGAGGGGAGAGAAATGTTCTACTCCTTTGAGTCATACAACTCAGTTATTCCCCATTTGTCTCTGGCAGCCCAAGTCTGCCCAGACCTCCTTAAGAGCCACCGTGGGTCCAGGTTAGCAGGAGCCAGAATTTCCTGCACAGGGCACAAGCTTGGCTGGATGGGGTCACAGGGAGCCTAGAAGGTGGGGCTAATGCATTTTCTTAGGTTGATGGTGTATGGAGGGGAGTGCTTGACCCAGGAAACATGGCGTCTGTGTGTGCTGTGGGTGAGAGACTCAGCTCAGGGAACTTGGCTGCTGTTTGTTTAGTCTTCACAAAGCCACACAATCCTCTGATCACCATCCCGCCACTGGAGTCCAGAGTGAGTGGCTGGCTGCGAACGAGATTGTATGCACTGGCTCTTTAAGAGGGCGCCTGGGTGTCTAGCAGACTCCTGTCTCTCCCCGGCAGATTGAATTCCTACTGATTTTCACAGCTAGATGTACATGAGCTCCTCTTTCAGGCTCTGGTGCCCTGGGCACCTCCAGCTTGGGGTTGAGACTCCTCACTCCTCAGGGAGAACTTTGTAGCTGAGATAAGCCTTTGGGTTCTCACGTGGGTGTGGGGCTAGCCCTTTTTGTGTCTCCGCCCTTCCTACAAGTCTCGATTTGGCTTCTTCTGTAAATCCTTGGTTATAAGTCTTCAGTTGGTATTTCAGGTTGATTGCTCTATATTTTAGATGTGATTCCAGTTTGGCTCCAGGAGGGGGAGGATCTCAATGTTATGTCATTGCAGTTAGCAGCCTTCGGGTTGAGTCTCCTGGATTAGTTTTGGTGAAATAACATTATCAATTTTTTAAATTACTGCTTCTAATTAATTATATTTTATTGGTTTAGTGAGATTTTTGAGTTTTAATTTGGTTTTATTGTTGAATGATACAATAATTATAATTAGTTTATATTTAGATTTTTGTGTACAAGTAACATAATTAATGTCAACACTGAATAGATTCTATATAAATATAATATAAAGATAAATTATGTTTTCTTTCTTTAACTGGAGTTCTAAAGAGAAGTATACACATTCTTCTAAAGGTATTCTGGTTCAAGGCAGATGCATTTCTATTTGTAAAATTTTAGACTCTCTAGAGGGAAACTGTAAAACCCATATCAGTTTATTGTATTCACTCAATCTGATAACTATGTTATGGGTCAAGTACTAAGGCAAATATTGCCAATATTTTTTTTCTGTATTTGTTTCTCTCATAATTAATTCTTGACTTTTCTTATCAGATAGGCGCAGAGGGTTTGGCGATAAATTGTTACGTATCTTTCTAAGCATTTGTGATTGACTTCACTGAGGCCTTTTACACAACTAAGTATAATTTATTTATCAGAAGATAATAATTTTTTTCCTTCATACATTCTCAGTTCCTAAACACTGAAAGGAAGTAAACTTCCTTCCAGACTTGGTCTGGTTTGAAGAAGGCCTGAATGGAAGGGTTTTATGCTGTAATGAAACCCTTTCTAAATTAGCAATCCTGAGACCTAACCCTGTACCAACACTTAACCCTGTACAATTTCCCCAACTCTTTTCTGTTCTGTTGAAATCATAAGTTTTATTGACTTATAAGCTATATTTATCTCCTTTCTTTCTTCAGGGGCTCTTTTTCCTTGCAGCAGAATGTCAAGTTTCTGTCTTTTATTAACCAAAGTTAAAAGACAACAGAAATTGCCACAATTAAATATTTAAGGATGACATTAAGATAACATATAAATTCATGTTTATCTTTCTGCAGCTGAAAGTTTCAGCTGAGGAAACAAGATATAACAGGTGGAAATCTCTAATGTGAGTTTCAAAACCAAGATGTAAACTTTCAAAGGAAATAAATTACAGTTTTCATAGTGCTAAGGATACCTTCATCAAAAAAAGGGGTTCTACAAGAATTAGGTTGTTGGAGACTTCAGGATTTGGGGCAAAGGATTTCTCTGGTGTGAGCTGTGCTGGGATTCCTGCCCCCGACAGGAGGCTGGGAACACGTCTTGTGAAAAGCACTTCATCAGGACCGTGGAGACTCTGAGATGGGATTCCTGCAGTTACAGCCAGAACTGGCATCTGATCGCAGCTGCTTCATTCACCAGTGCAGTTGCTATGACTAGGTTAGTGTTGGTCTGAGCTTCTCTGGGTAATGGGTGAATGAGCCTTGCCTTTGGATCAGAGGATGGCCAAATGAGAGCTTCAGTCTGGAGCCATTTGAAATTCAGCCAGAAAGTTCTCCTGAAAGTTCTATGGGCTCCCCAGGGAGAGTCTGTATGTGGTGAAGAGCTAAACGTCCACGGGCTCAGTGGGAACAGCAGGAAGATTGATCCCTTGGGTCTTGGGAAAGAACAACAGAATGTTCCCGGTGGAGAAATCTCTGAAGAAGGCACAAAATTACTTAGAGTTGAAAAAATAAACTTTAAGCATCTTCCAGGCTCAGAGCATGCAAAACTAGCTTACAATGAGGCTAATTAAGTAAGAACGTGCCTATTTCTCTTCCTTTTCCTGCTACCTAGACCCCCTCATTTGCAGAAACAGTGATGAGAGTACTTGTCTGAGAAGTGGGCCTCTAGCAAGGGCTAGCTCAAGGAGAGCAGACAGTACAGCCACGCCCAGATTGTGATACAGGGTTGGACCTTTATGCTATGGAATTGAGAGAATGCTTGGGGCTGACAGTGGCCAAGGCTTTCATTTTCTCTAGGAGAAATCAGGGGCAGACTACTCCACCAGCAGGTTGAAAGAACTAGAGAGAAGCTCCTCGGGGCTCCCACCCATGGGACATGTTTGTCCAGATGCCTGGGCATGTTCATGAAGGCTTACGTTTGAGTAAAGAACAGAGCCTTCCTAGTGTCCAAGTGATACTCTTCATTGCTGTATTTCTTTGATCCTAAAGTTTCCCACATTTTTCACAGATTTAAGGTGGACATGTATATTTCATGTGAAAATTTGTTTTCCAAAAATGTTTCCAAAATAGTGATGCATCTTAGAATTCTAGGTCCTAGAATTAGGAGCTCTGTTGTTGGAAAGAGACTCTGTGCAATTTTATATAAACAGTTTATGTAGTTTTATATTAAATATTGTTTTGAGTCCCCAAGGGAGGCTAAAATATAAATATGTGCAGTGCCAA
>VMDR010019090.1:0-18600 GCA_007922815.1 Macrotus californicus
CATCATTATCAACTTTCATGGAAGGAGTCCAAGCTAAAAATCTGTCTGTCCTGTAGTCTGAAACATAGAATTTTTTTTATCTCTACCATGCAAAAGTTTCTGTCAATATTAACATTATTAGTTCAAAAATAGAAACAAATGCCTGCTGCTATTGACATCTGCCATTTGTTGAGTCCTAGTAAATGCCAGATACTAGTCTAATTTTGAAAGATAATTAATATTATACTCAAATCACAGAAAAAGAAACTGATCAAAGTCATAGAAGTAGACCAGATGCTTTCCAGTTGATTTTTATATTTATTTTATTTACCTTATATTTATCAGTTAATTGAGAATTTTCTCTGTAGAGTTAAGTAGGTGAGTTGGGCCTGGAATGGAATCAGAGTTGACATGTTTCATAAGCTATGTGCTTGTTTTAATCATTTGACAAAGCAGGGATATGAATTATATCATAGACATATATGTCATATTCATCAGTCGAACTATAAAAATCTGTTTGGAAAACAGCTCTAAGCTAATGAAATCTACCACAGAGCTTTCTTTGGCCATTATAGTTCCAAACACATGTTTATCCATATTTCTTGGAAAACCACAGGAAGTGGCAGATTGACAAATTCACATGGAGTTTCTGAGCTCACTTGGAGATCATGGGGTCAACAAAGTAGGGAGTCTATTATTATTACCGATATTTGTTGTAGTTGTGGTTGTTTTTTAAAAACATTTTAGATTTACAGAAAAACATTATTGTTTTTAACCTACATATAATTCTTGTGCTAATGGCACAGGAGAGACTATAATTATCATCTTAAAGTCAACCACTCAGTCTTGTCCCCGTTTCACCAATATCCCACACCTGTAAGCACACTGGCCAAATTGCTTTGGATTTTTTTGAAAATCCCATTCACCAGGAGTCCAGTACCCCAAAACCAGATCCAGAGAGAAGGGAGAGGGAGGATACCAGCTAAAGGGGTCAGTTACTGTGTAACAGAAAGTTTGGTAGGAAGAATACCAGCTGCAAACTAGCGTAGGGAGTGAAGTCAAAGCCAGCAGCCCAAGTTGTCAGATTAACATGGGCTGGAGCAGAGGAAAGCAAAAGAACAGCAAAAGGGGTCATCACAGATAACACAGGTAACAGGGCTGGTGTGAGGCACAGGCACTGAAGGGCCCAGCCTGATACTCTTCAGAGATGACAGGTCCCAATCACCACATGCTTTTCACATGTGGTTTGTTGTACTGAAGTAGCTGGGGGCTCAGATGTTCCACAGAGAGACTGCCATGCATACTAATGTCCTCAGCCCTCTCATCCCTGTATCTCCTAGAAGACTATCTGCCAGACAGTAGGCTGAACATTGGACTCACCTAGGGGATTTTGAACTTTACCAATGTCCAGACTCCTGGTTGTGAACCACCACTCTCAAAAAACCAGGTTTTTTCTTTTGTTTCCAGGGTGAAGCAGCAGAGAAGGGAAAAAAAACAGGAGACATGGGAAGCACTTGCAGGGGAGAAGGATGGTGGCAGCTTTCTGCCCCCAGTACCTTTCCTGACAAATCTATCACCTCTCACGATGCGGGGCAGGGTGGACCTACAAATCATGGCCCATCAGCCAGCGGGAAAGGAGCAGAACTCCAATTCAATCCAGAAAGGGATCAATGTCAAAGAGGCTCCAAATCTGAGGGTGTGGGCCTGAGTGAAACTGCCTGTTAAGTAGAAGGACTGGTAGATAAATAACAGAGCGTATCAAAGGAAACAAATGAAATGAAGTTCTGACCCAGGGCAGGCACAATGCTGTCAGAAACAAGGCAAAAGTGTCAGGCAGCAGCCCTGTAAGCTCCACTGTGGATTCTTTTCTGGCCTGGGATTCAGTTTTTGCTATCCCAGGCCCCCATGCCACTCTTGTGCCATGATCTACCTGCTAAGAATAGCTCCATTCATGCAATCTCTAACTCTGTACCAAGGCTCTATCAGACAGGTAACAGGTAACAGAAAACTGTGGAATCCCAAACAGGGAAACTGCAGAGGGTTAATGCAAGAATCAGTTACACAAGTTCGGGAAGGGTGAAGGAAACCAAAGATGGTGCTGCTTCCTGTGCCAGAAGCATCAAGGAGAAGGAACAGGACTGGACCCAGAAAGCATGGCTCTAGGAAGGGATGGTTAGGTGGCAGCTGAGGGTTCAGCATAGGGAACCTGTAACATGCAGAGACTTGGTGAGGAGGAAGCCCAGGAAAATAAGCGCTAACCTCATTCTGTTTCTCTACTTCCCGAGAGTGACTGATCCTTCAGTAAGGGTCCTTGAATAAGAAGACAGATGTGTAGAACAGACCTGCAGGGCTCTTACACTCAACTGAGCCACTGAGCCATGTATGTCCCACCCACCCTCAGTCCTTGTATAACGTGAGACAGAAATAGATATTTGCTGTGATAATCTGAGGTTGTTTGTTACCCAGATTTACTTGGTAAAAGCCTACTAGATCCCACCAGAAGCCTGAGGACAAGGTTGCTGAGCATGGCAGCCTATAAAGTCAGCCTTCGTGCTCAGGGAGCAGGGTTTGGGGGGTGAAGAGTGGGCCTGAAGGGGGAATCAGAGGCACCCAGCCCAAAGTCCAGAGGGTCCTGTCTCTAGGCACCTGCCTTGGGCAGACATCTGAGGCAGAGCTGGCAGTATGGTTCCAGGGTCACTGGTTGTCTAACCAGATGGACACCACCTCCTAGACAAAATTCCCAATGGTTCCTCATTCTTCCTTGTATCTCCTGTGCTCAGCACTTGCCCATGGAGACGTAATAAAGATGTAGGTATTGAATGGGCATAGAGCCACTTATTTCTGTCACACCAGTTTCAGAGGACCATATTACACAAGCCCCCTCTGAATAATCTCTTAAAAATTAATTTGAAACTTTTATTCTCCATTGTCAAAGTATTTGTTGAGCAGAGTATGTTATGGCTTGAACAATGTTTTACCTTACGTGTTCCATCTTGAATCTGCCACCCTTATTCTCCTTCAATTTCACAGAAACCAGGATTGTTGAAAGGTTGTTTGTCTATGTACTAAACAATAGAACCCAAAGTCAGGATATTAAAAAAAAATCCAAAGTTTAACCTTCCCCTGACCAGGTAGCTCAGTTGGTTAGAACATCCTCCCCATAGGCCAAGATAGTGGATTCGATCCCCAGTCGGGGCACATACAAGAATCAACCAGTGAATGCACAAATAGAACACCTTTCTAAAATCAATCAATAATAAGTTTAAAGTTTAACTCTGAAACTCTGTACTATATATCATTAATTCTCTCCAATTTTCTCTTGACTTAAAGTTCCTTTTGGGTAATCTGGCCCTGCAGAGATGCTGAAAGTTTGGCAAAATATAGAGACTCCTCAAAAGATGTTTTAGTAAATAAGAGTTGTACTTCGGATTTCCTGTGGTCATTATAGTTAGGCATTTCTAGCTCATATCAAATCACTTTGCACCTCAAAGTGTAACAGTCTCAGAGTCATCCAAGTGGTTTCCCTGAGGAGCTTTAATCATAAACCCTTCAAATTTGTAGTTGTATTCAAAGTATAAATATTTATTTCAATAACTATTTTCTGAGTATATAAATGAATGGGTGGATAATTTTCTGAAGCCTTTCAACAAGACTTTTTGCTTTCATGCCCTGTTGCTTACTTTGAGCAATATGCCAAACTAAATACCTTACATGTACAATATCCTTTAATTCCACAATAACTCTATGAGGTAGATATTATTTATCCTCATTTACTGATTTATAACTAATGTTCAGAGATGTTAAGTGACTTGCCTGAGTGAGCTTTCATAATATATCCAGAATTTAGTCACTTGAGTGAGCATTATGGGGTAATCAGCCCACTGTCACTATGGACCACTTTATTTCCCAACTGCTGTCTTAGTCTGCTTGCACTGGTCTCAGAATTCCGGAACTTTCCACCTCATGTGCTGTGAAAGAGATGTAGATATATGAACATACAATCCTCTCAGGCTCTTTGGGAGCCAGAATCCCCATGTCAGAGTAGATTTGAGTTGCCTCTTCTGCTTACTCCAAGCAGCTGTGTAAATGTTATTTTTTATGTGTGCTAAGTGAAAAAGTTTGGCAGCAACTGCTTTAAGCAATCATGCAGATAATTTAACTTCTCAGGTGCCTTACTGTTAAGCAAGACAAGAAGGTACACCAATGAGAAGTTAAAAACTAAAATGATGTTTTAAAAGTCTGACAGTTAAATCTTTTTAAGTATGAAATGGAATAAATATTTAATTACATACATTGCAAAAAATCAACAAAGCTATATTAATTAAAATAATGTGGTATTGGCACAAAAATAGACAAGTAGATCAGACTAGTTTTCTCTATTTTTTGTAGCAAATTTCACATTTATAATATATTATTTTAACTACAGTCAACATGCTGTTTGTGAGATTCCCCGAACTTATTCATTTTACAACTGAAAGTTTATACCCTTTGGCCAACATCCCTTTCTCCCCATTTATAGATGAGATTATGTAACATTTGTCTTTCTATGTCTGGCTTATTTTACTTAGCATAATGTTCTCTAAGAGTTCATCCATATTGTTGCATATGACAGGATTTCTTCTTTTTTAATGGATAAATAATATTTATGTGGGTGTGTGTGGATTGTTTCCTTCGCAGAAAAATTTTATTTCATTTTATTTTTGCAGAAGTGTTTTACTTTGGTGTAGTGCTAAATACTGATTTTGTTTTTTTGAGAATTTTTAATGTAACTATATAATTTTAATTTTTGTGTTTCTGTCCCTCTGATTAACTGAAACAAAAAATAATAATAAAAGTTATTAACCCAGATTTAGAAAAGTAAGTGTAAAAGTAATGCAAGTAATAAAACTTTCAAGGGATAGTTTTGCCAGTTTTTAGCCTTTGTATGAAAGCTATGCTTAGTTTATCAAAGCTTAAAAACTTCACTAAGATTTTTGAGACACTTGTATTTCCAAGTCAGTAATTTACCTTATTTTTTTAAACAACATAGTATGTACCACAATACAAAGTTGGGGAGGAGTTAGCTTTGTTTCATGTCTTTGTAAGTCTTTAAACTGCTCCCTGTATTTCTCCCTTAATCGGGCTGTGACTGGCCTTTTGGAGATATGAAGGTCTGGGGCAGGGTGGAAAAGTAAAGTAGTATAAAGAGGTCTCCTCCTGCTCATAAGAACATGGTGAGAGAACTTTATTTTTCCTTTGCCTCTGGATTGAGTCACAGATGCAGTCCAGCTCATACACTGAGTATACTGGAGGGCAGTGGTGGAAGCATGGATGAGACTTGTGGGTGTAGTCATGGGATGACCCTCTTCACTGCCCCAGCCTTAAAAAGAGGTCTAGCAGTTCATAATGCTTTTCCTAAGGTAGGAACCCATGCTCAGCTGATTCTGAAAGCACAAAAGCTTGTTTTAAGAACCTCTCATAAGGGACTTCTGGTCAAGATGGAGGGATAGGTAGACATGCTTTGCCTCCTAGCACAACCACAAGAAGAATCAAAACTAACCTCAAAACAAACAAAAAACACCTAGAACTGCCAGAAAATCGAACTGTATGGAAGTCTGACAACCAAGGATTTAAAGAAGCCATATTAATCCAGATGGTTATAAGGCATGAAAAGGACACAGTGTGGTACCAGAGAAGCAGTGGTGACAGCAGAAAAGGCAGCTCCACATTTACATGTGGTAGATAAAAATCAGGAAGGGGCACCTTGGGAATGAGCAATTCCAGCCTCAGGCCAGACTGCGCAGCCGAAGTTTCCAACACCAGGGAAATAAAGCTTCATAACTTCTGGCTATAAAAACCAGTGGGGATTGGGTGGCAGAAGAAACTGATGGTTTCTCATGAGAGTTCATTTAAAGGGCCCATATGGACCTAGAATGAACATAAATCCACACACTCTGGGAACCACCACGAGGGCAACAGCTAGAAGAGTACTAGACGCATACAGGAAGTAGATAAAGTGACTAGAAACAGGGTGAGTGCTGGGCTAGCCTGCAGAAGCCAGGCAGTGGCATTGCCTCTTCTCCAACCCCTCCCCTGTACACAGAGCCACAAAGCGGTGAAGTGGGTTGCCCTACCCTAGCAAATACCTAAGGCTCTGCCCCTTACACCATAACAGGGAGTCAAAGCAGCTCCATTTAAAACACAGAAACAAACATAGGAAGACTGCCAAATTGAGGAGACAAAGAAATAGAACAGATCAAAACCCCAGAAAAAGAATTAAACAAAATGGAGATAGCCAACCTATCAGATGCAGAGTTCAAAACACTGGTGATCAGGATGCTCAGAGAACATGTTGAGTACAGCAAAGCATAAAGGAAGAAATGAAGGCTACACTAAATGAAATAAGGAAAAATCCACAGGGAGTCAACAGTGAAGGGAAGGACGCTGGGATTCAAGTCAACAATTTGGAACATAAGGAAGAAATAAACAGTCAACCAGTACAGAATGAAGAAACAAGAATTGAAAAAACAGGAGAGAATAAGAAGACTCTGGGACATCTCCAAACATGCCAACATCCGAATCAGAGGTATGCCAGAGGGAGAAGAGGAAGAACAAGAAGTTGAAAACTTATTTGAAAAATAATGCATCTGATAGATGAGACTCTTACAAGTGGCAAGAGAAAAGCAGAGTTATTTACAAAGGAGTTCCCATAAAACTGTCAGCTGATTTCTCAAAAGAAACTGCAGGCAAGAAGGGGCTGGCAAGAAGTATTCAAAGTGATGAAAAGCAAAGACCTACAACAAAGATTACTCTATCCAGCAAAGCTATCCTTTGGAATGAAAGGGCAGATAAAGTGCTTCCCAGAAATGGTAGTTAAAGGAGTTCATCATCACCAGACTATTGTTATATGAACTGTTAAAGGAACTTCTTTAAGAAAAAATCAAAACTATGAACAGTAAAATGACAACACACTCACACAATCAACAACTGAACCTAAAAAACAACAAAAAAACCCAGCTATGTAAACAACAGAACAGAAACAGAATCATAGGTATGGGGATCATTTGGAGGGTCATCAGCAGGGAGGGGGAAGGGAGAGAATGGAGGAAATTGTGCAGGGATCAAGAAGCATAATTGGTAGGAACAAAATAGACAGGGGATGTCAAGAATAGTATAGGAAAGGGAGAAGCCAAAGAACTTACATGTATGACCCATGGACATGAACTAAGGGGGGGATTACTGAAGGGAAGTGAGTCACAGGGAAGTGAGGGCAAAAGGAAAGAAAACTAGGACAATTGTAATAGCATAATCAATAAAACATACTTAAGAAAACACTGTGTATATCTTGTTTAGCAGTGCATACCACTTTGGCCCTATTTGTTAGAGTATGCTAGGTTGTGGGTAACTGAAACCCAACTACAGAAGTTTAATCAAATAGTAGTTTATTTTTTCTCATCTAACAATAAGTCCGGAGGTAAGAAGCCAAGGGGTAAGGCTCCTTCAGTCTCTCTGTTCTGCCTTCTGTTGCAATATAGTCTTCACCCTCATAGTCTTAAGATGGCTGCTGCATATCCAGGCATCACACACCCATTCCAAATAGGAAAAAAGAGGAAAAACAAGAGACAAAAGGCAAATTCCATCCAAGTCAGCTTCTTTTGAAATGCCTTCCCAGAGGTTCTACCTGGTAACTTCTGCTTGCTTTTAACTGGCCAGGATTGGTTCAAATTGCCACTCCTCGCTGGAAGAGTCTTGGGGAGTTCTTTTACCTGGGCATGTGACTACCCCAAAAGAAATCAGAGGTTTGTTAATTAGAGAAAAGGGGAAGAATGGGTTTCAGGTAGGCAAGTAGCTGGCCTGCCACAGTGTTTCTCCTGGACATAGCAAATGACTCAGATGTTCTTCCCTGATGGTTGATAAGCATGTGCTCCAGCCCTGCTACTTGGTTCCTCACATGGCAGCTTGTCTGACTCTTACTCAAGTTATGACAGTGATCTGGACAAGAAGTCTGAGTGCTCTACTGAGTGCTCTGCAAGTGGTCCACTTGTTCTCACACTTAAAAAAAAGTTTGTGGCCCTGGCTGGTGTAGCTCAGTGGATTGAGCGTGGGCCTGTGAACCAAAGGGTCACCGATTCAATTCCCAGTCAGGGCACTGGCCTGGGTTGCAGGCCAGGACTCCAGTACGGGGCATGTGAGAGGCAACCACACACTGATGTTTCTCTCTCTCTCTTTCTCCTTCCCTTCCCCTCTCTCTAAAAATAAATAAAATCCAAAGAAAAGAAGTTTGTGAAAGTTTATTTCAGCCTAACTAAGCAGTAGAGAAGTGAAGGGACCCATTGCTCCTTTTTAACATAATAATCAAATGATGGCTATCTATTGAGTACTTCTCAGGTGTCAGGTACTAAGTGTTTAAAATATATTTTCTCATTGGAACCTCATAACACCCCACTTTACACATGAGGGGCATGGTATGGAAAGATGCCCGAGGTCACACAGCTGGTGAGGGAGAGCCACTGCTTGAACCCAGGCTGAACAGCTCCAGTGCCCACCGGTGACAGCAGGCTACCCCACTTCCAGTCACTGCTTACCGGGAGACCTCCCTTCCTGTGCTGAAAATCAGGCTCTCAGCACGAGCTAGTCATCAGGGCATGGAGTGGCCCCTTCTGAGGAAGGACAGGGATGTGAAAACTAAGCATGTAGGTGGACAGCATTTTCTAATGTCTTTATCAGGCTGGAAGGGGTTAGTGGTTGAACACCAAAGTTGTTTCCACAACAGAGCATCCATTGCTTGCCCCCCAAATCCATCAGGGCAAAGACAAGTGATGAAGTGTCGAAGTGAACTCTTTGTCCTTCACCACTATTAAGTCACTCATGTTTTTTACCTGACACTTGTGTGCCTGACTTTCCCACCTTTGGGTCCTTCCATGTGTGGTATCCTCTACCTGGAGCACTCCCTGCCACCCTTGCTATGCTGGCTGCTGTTTGTTCATCTTTCAGCATCTTCTCCAAAAGGTCTTCCACACATTTTCACGAAACGGGCTCTATCATTTTCTTTCTTAGCACTCAGATTTTTTCCTATACTCTTAGCACAATTAGTAATTATTCTGTTGTCCTAGTTTTATTATTATTATTATTATTTGTTTGCCTCATTAGACCAAGTTTCCTGAGAGCAGGGACCAGATCAGTGGATTCCCAGTGCTGAGCCAGGGTCCTACCTGTAGTATGTGTTCAACAAACAAATAGGAATTGAATCAATAAACGAATGATCCTTGATCTCAAAGAGTGAAACTGTTACAGAAGCCAGTATTTTCAATGCCTTCTGTGAATTCTGTTCAAGTTAAGTACAAAATGCTGAGCCTTGAAACAGAGCCTCTGGACAGACTTTGTGTAGGATGCTCCCTCCTGTTTTTTTTTTTTTTAAGATATTTATTTATTTATTTTTAGAGAGAGGGGAAAGGAGGGAGAAAGAGAGGGAGAGAAACATCAATGTATGAGAGATTGATCAGTTGCCTCTTGTATACCCCACAACCCAGGCATGGGCCCTGACTAGGAATTGAACCAGCGACCTTTCAGTTTGCAGGCCAGTGCTCAATCCACTGAGCCACACCAGCCAGGGCTCCACTCCTTTTTCTATTGTGGTAAAATATACATTACATTTGCCACTTTAACCTTTTTAAATTCTACAGTTCAGTGGCATCAAGTACCTTCACAATGTTGTACAGGACGTGCTCTTATCCCAGTGTTAAAGATGAGGCCTGAGATAGATGTGTACACATGACCTGTGACTTGGGCATGCCCTCTGCCTGCTTACAGCCCTGGCACAGGCCATAGGATCCTGGGAACCATCCTTGCCTTGCAGGCATGTGACAGAGGGCATGGGCCCAGCCTGGAAACCCTGTGAAAGCGCTAGATGCATATTGGGGCCATTTTTTCCATTGACAAGACTGGATGTCAATGACAATGACATCCTGTATTTTCCATCAAAATAAAGGATGTAGGTGTCATCGTTGGGCGCAAGAAGCCTTCTGGGACAAATATTTGGAAGCTGAGATGTTCCCACTTTCAGAGGCTCCCAGGGCGTCAGGACGGACGTCTTAGCTTAGCCATTGGGCAGGTTCAGAGAGGTGTCCTAGCGCAGTGACTTTTCAGCCCTCAGTGTGTCTAGATTGCTGGGAGAGCATGTTAACATGGAACGCTGGACCCTGGCTCCAGAGTTTCCAATTCAGTGTGTCTGCGGTGTGGCCCGAGAATTTCCATTTTTAAAAGTTCCAGGTATTGCCTCTCAGCTTTCTTTGTTCACATTTCAGGGATTTTCTAGAACTTAGGGTTGGCGAGGGTGGGAAAGATGCGGAAGTTAGTCAACCTGTATTTTTTATGCAAATCTTAGCATTTTGAGAGAAAAATCCCTCCTTATGGGCTTTGGCCAAGGCTCCTACCGCTGCAGGAGACAGAGCCGGTGCCACAAGTGCTCTGGCCTCGCTCTCTGGTCTGCTAGACTCGCTCCTGCCTGCACCACGTCTACAGGGTTTGTTTGTTTTTTTTTAAGATCAAAATGTAGCTTTATTACAGATAAAGCTGATTGGAGACTGTGGTTTTGGATCTCTAGCCAGAGGGTTTGCTCCATTTCTGCCCTCCGTGCTTCACCAGTCTAAGCCAGGAGACACCCACCCGAGGGAAAGTCTGAGTCTGTAGAGCAGATACCTCAGCCCAGACTCGCTGCCCTGTGCTGACCCCAGGTGAAGAGGGAAGATAAAAAGGCAGGTTTCCCCAGTGCCGATGCAGTAACATGGATGAATGGAGGTCATCCTCAGTCACCTCTACGGAGAAGAGTAAGAGGTGGGGCTAGAGGCAGGAGTGTTACAGTAGAGTAGCCGAGGTCACTTCACAAAGAGCACAGGAATCCAGGACTCAGGAGTTGGTGCTCTGCCTTCATACCCGTACCCATTGTGCATCTGGAGCTTTCCCGGCATCTCCACTCCTTTCGAACACACAACTCCCTAGGGATGGCGATAAGTCCCTGATATTAGAGTTAGAATCCTGGCTGTCAGATCACCCATCCCAAAACCTGTTTGGAAATGGAGTTAATTTGGGGCTGGAGGAGGTCTCTGGTGCCCGAAGTAGCAAGGGTTAGTGGGCACCTTTTCCATTCAAGCTGAGAGAGGTTTGGGTTTAATTGGCTTTACAGTGTAATCTGGGAAGCTACCTCTTTCCTCTGTCACTGTTCTTATGGGAAACATCTACAAATTTGTACAAACGAGATCATTTCCTTTTCAACCCACATCGAGGCACAGATCAGGGCTCTCCTTTGACAACTTCTGAAATGCAAGTTGAAGGTTGCCTGTAATTTTTCTGAATTCAGTAGAATTGATGGAGGTTTGAAAAAAATCTATATTTTTTAATGGCTCTACAGGACTTCTCTGGGTGTCTAGACCTCTCTCTTGGAGAGGTTAGGGTTTTCAGAAGTGATGCAAGATAAATTTTAGTGTGCTTTTGATCTGATTGTTGCATTGTACTTTAACATCACTAGTAAAAATGTACGTAGTTCAAGTGTGACATTTTAAATTTTCTCCAAAAGCACTTCTGAAGATCATTGGAAAAAATCAGAAAACACTTGGTGAGACTCAGAAGATTTAAGTGCTCTAAATAGCAGTGCCACTCCCGGAAGCAGGGAGGGATCCAACGACACCAGGAGCAATGCCATTCATCCTAAAAAAATGCAGACTTTCCCCCAACGGTGCTGCCACTGGGAACTTGATCCAAAAGTGCTCCTCACTGCAGCAGGAGCAGCCAAAGGAGAATGAGATGCAAACATTCTTTCTTAAAAGACTGGCATGAAGAACAGGGTAGAAAAAAGATAAGTTGCTTGCATTCAACATATTTTATCCAACATGAAATACACGGGAATATTAAACTTTCCCAAAATAGAAGAACTAAATGTTTTTATTGGTTAAAAGAAGCTGCTCCAGAGGCATTCCAAAAGGCAATGAGAAAAATACTTTCCATGGAAGGAGAGAGTTGGGTTGGCTATTAAATAAACTTGCAAATAGCAAAGGAGTGAGTGCAGTGTGTGGTGCCAGCCATGCTGGGGGGGAGGGGTGGGGGAGGAGTGGGGAGGGTTAGCACTATTTCTGTATTTAGTCAAAAAGAGAGATTTTTGTCTGGGACAGTGTCCGCCATCAGAGAAATGCTGTCAATCTGAAGTTCAATGCCAGTGAGCATGAAGCAGTTCTGGAGGAGAGGCTGAAAGGTGTCACAGTTGCATTTCAGAATGCGGACCACGGTTTTTGTAAGTATGAAGATGAGTCTCTAAAAGAAGGATGTGTCATACGACAACCTTTCAGATATTTTTAAGTGAAATTCACACACGTTGCACATTCGTTCTCTTTAAAATAGTGTCCAAAGCTAGTTTTCAAAAGGCAAGAGGACCTAATGTAAATTAAAAATAAATAACAGTGAAGCAGAAAAAGTAGCAGAAAGTAACACACAGCCTTGAGTTGAAATTCTAGGTCTGCGCTGACTGCCTGTGACTTAGGGTGAGTAACTAACTCTCTGAAATCACTACCTTGTCTGTAAAATGGAGATAACGCCATTTACTTCACAGGTGGTGAGAGTAGTAAGTGAAATAATATATGGAAACACTGACAGCACTCTTCTTTTTGAAGAAACTCAACAGGTGTGGGAAATACTGCCGTCCCTGCTCCAAAGATGTGGATATGGTGGTAAAACAGTCCTCTTCCCCCCATTAAAAAAACAAACAAATGTATGTTCTCAAGGAAGGAAAGAATGGACAGTAAGGAGCAGAAATGGGGCATTGTCAGAACTGGGAAAGCCCTGTTCCAATGAGGACCGAAAAACCATATCTCCTAAACCCAGGGTCATGGCAGGAAACAAGCTTTCCCTCCCAGACCACAGTCACTCACAAAAGGCTTTGCTACATGGAAATGCAGAAGCCAGATTCATACCAGTTACATCTTGGGTTCCCATTCAACAAAATTAACATAACAAACAGCTCAGTTTCAGGACCACATATAGGGCCCTAGAAGAAACCATCTAAAAAATTTTCCAAAGGAAGGAATAGTGACTACACAAAACAAAGCTCTAAAGAAAACACTCTGAGAAAAAAATGCCAGAAATCAGTAACTCAGACATTTAAAAAACAACTTGGATTTTTTCAAAAAGATTTTATTTATTTATTTTTAGAGTGAAAGGAAGGGATGGAGAAAGAGAAGGATAAATATTGTTATGTGAGAGAACATAGATCAGTTGCCTCTTACATTCCCCTGGCTAGGGACCGAGCCTACAACCCAGGCATGAGCTCTGATCAGGAACCAAACTGGTGAGCTTTTGGTCTGCAGGCTGACACCCAACCCACTGAGCCACACCAGTCAGGGAAAAAACAACTTGGGTTTTTAAAAAGTTAGAACTAGAGACTTCCAGCCAAGATGGAGGTATAGGTAGACATGCTTTGCCTCCTTATACAACCATAAGAAGGATCATAACTAACCTCAAAACAAAAATCAACCAGAACTACTAGAAAATCAAACTCTATGGAAGTCTGGCAACCAAGGTTTTAAAGAAGAAATATTCAACCAGACAGGTACAAGCGGCAGAGATGGGGTGCCAGGGTATGGCCACAGTGAGGCAGTGGTGGTGGCAGCCAGCAGAATGGGTGGTCCCACATTCAAGTGTGGCAGATAAAAACCAGGAGGGTCACCTGGGTAGAAAGTGATCCCAGTCCCAGGCAAGACAGTATAGCCCAGGGTTTCAGCACTGGGGTAATAAAGCCTCATAACTTCTGGCTATAAAAACCAGTGCAGGTTTAGGTGGTGGAAGAAACTGCTGGTCTCCCAGAAAGTCCATTTAAGGGTCCTGCATGGCCCTAAAACCTATGCAAATCCACCCACTCTAGAATTCAGTACCAGGACAGCAGCTAGAAGGGCACCAGTTTCATATGCGAAGTGAGGAAAGTGATTGAAAAGGGGACAAGAGCTGAGTAAGTGGCATTGCTCCCTCTTGTACCACTGCCCTACATATAGCACCACAAAGCAATGAAGCAGGTTGCCCCACTCTGGTGAATACCTAAGGCTCTGCCTCTTATACCATAACAGGTGCACCAAGACAAGGAGTCAAAGCAGCTCTACATAATACACAGAAACAAGCACAGGGAGGCTGCTAAATTGGGAAGACAAAGAAATATGCCCCAAATGAAAGAACAGATCAAAACTCCAGAAAAACAACTAAACAAAACTGAGATGGCCAACCTATTAGATGCAGAGTTAAAAACACTGTTAATAAGGATGCTCAGAGAAATCATTGAGTATGGCAAATGCATAAGGGAAGAAATGAAGGCTATATTAAGTGAAATAAAGAAAAATCCACAGGGAGCCAACAGTGAAAGGAAGGAAGCAGACGTTCAAATCAATGATTTAGAACATTAGGAAGAAATAAACAGTCAACCAGTACAGAATGAAGAAAAAAGAATTAAAAAAAACTGAGGAGAGAATAAGAAGAGTCTGGGATATCTCCAAATGTGTCAACATCCAAATCAGAGGTATGGCAAAAACAGAAGAGGAAGAACAAGAAACTGAAAACTTATTTGAAAAAATAATGAAAGAAAACTTCCCTAATTTGGTGAAGGAAAAAGACATACAAGTCCAGGAAGCACAGAGGGTCCCAAACAAGTTGGGCCCAAGTGGCCACACCAAGACACATCCTAATTAAAATGCCAAAGGTTAAAGATAATGAGAGAATCTTAAAAGCAGCAAGAGAAAAGTAGAGAGTTACCTACAAAGGAGTTCCCATAAAACTATCAGCTGGTCTCTCAAAAACGACCTTACAGGCAAGAAGGGGCTGGAAAGAAGTATTCAAAGTGATGAAAAGCAAGGACCTACAACCAAGATTATTCTATCCAGCAAAGCTATCCTTTGGAATGGAAGGGCAGATACAGTGCTTCCCAGAAAAGGTAATGCTAAAGGAATTCATCATCACTAAACCATTATTACATGAAATATTAAAGAGACTTACTTAAGAAAAAGAAGATGATCAAAACTATGAACATTAAAATGAGAACAAACTCACAACTATCAACAACTGAATCTAAAAAAACAAAAACAAAAACAAACTAAGCAAACAATAGAACAGGAACAGAATTATAGACATGGAGATCATTTGGAGGGTTATCAGCTGGGAGGGGGAAAGTAGAGAATTGCAGAAAAGGTACAGGGATTAAGAAGCATAAATTGTAGATACAAAATAGACAGGGGGATGTTAAGAATAGTATAGGAAATGGAGAAGCCAAAGAACTTATATACAAGAGCCATGGACATGAACTAAGGGAGGGGATTGCTGGAAGGAATGGTTGTATTGGGTGGAGAGGAGCAAAAGAAGAAAAACTGGGACAACTGTAATAGCATAATCAATAAAATATATTTTTAAAAATGTATTTCCCGCCCTGGCTGGTGTGGCTCAGTGGACTGAGCGCAGGCCTATGAACCGAAGGGTTGCTGGTTCGGTTCCCAGTCAGGGCACATGCCTGGGTTGAGGGCCACGTCCCCAGTGAGGGGCATATGAGAGGCAACCATAGTGTTTCTCTGCCTTTCTCCCTCCCTTTCCCTTTGTTTAAAAATAAATAAATAGAATCTTTTAAAAAATGTATTTCCCTATGATAAAAAGAAACCTCTCATATTAGACTTAGCAGGTGAACTAGAGTCCTGATATAACTTAATACTAACTACTCAAGCTTCATGTGATCAACAGTTTAGAACTAAGTCTAAAAAATTTAGCATCAGTAAGGAAATAATTTCACTGGAGTGAAACATTGAATTTGTTTAAAATTATGCATTCACAATCATGCAAAAAATCTTAATTGTTCATCTTTGAAAGATTCTAGAGAACCAAACGATTAGTTTGAAAATTAGTCAAGAGCAAGACGTGAGCATTTATCCTGCTTTTGTAATATGGACTCTACTACTGGATGACTAAAGAGGAGGTGAGTTATATAATGTGCCAAAAAATAAATGAGAAAGGAATGACAGAATTGGAGTGCAGTATTTTGCATATGTAATAAAGTAAAGATCTAAACATTGAGCATCAATGGCTGCTGACAGTTAAAGCAGTCATGTACTTCTTGGTGCACAGTGCCATCTGTGGAGCAGTCTTCACTCTAAAAAAAAATGAAACTTGATTTTGATTATCCTTTAAATCCAACTTCCAATTATAGAAAGTATAGAGGACAAAGATGCATGCGTGGGTGATAAAGCTATAAATAAAAGCAAGGAAGTGACTTCCCTAAAGGTTAGAATGATGGTTATTCTTAGTAGGGTCTGGGGCTTGTGTATGAGAGGTCCTGATGGAGAGCTTATGGGATGGCTGGCAAGGTTCTATCTCCTTTCACGGATGATGGCTAAAGGGATGTCTGACTTTAATAATTCGTTAAGTGGTACATTTGTTTTTTGTAAGTGGTACATTTGTGTTTTGTATGTGTAAATTTACCAATAAAAACATTTTTTGGCAGATTGAGTTTTGCAGTGATATGTACCCTAGGAGACCAAGACCGAGAATCAATTCTAGAAGGGCAGGGCAGAGAGAGTGAGCACAGAATAGGCAGAAACAAGATATTCCAAGGCTTCTTCCAGGAAATAGCAGCTTAAGTCATTTGCTGATCTCCAGCTCAGTCTCTGACACTGAAAGGATAGAAGAATTCTGGGAACCCTTGGACTAGAGGGAAATTGGTGCAGATGGTGAACTGACTTTTCAAGATGTTCAGAAGGACCATCAATCTAATATGGCTATAGAGTCCATCAGTAATTACATTTGTGCTGTGAAAACACTTTGATAGTTTCTCAAAAGGTTAAACGGAGATTTCCAGCAATTCTAGTCCTAAAGAATTGAGAATGGACTTCCGGCGAAGATGGAGGTAGGTAGACACACTGTGACTCCTCACACAACCAAAAGAAGGACAACAACAAACTGAAAAACGAAAAACAATCAGAACTGACAGAAAATCGAACTGTATGGAAGTCCAACAATCAAGGAGTTAAAGAAGAAACACTCACTCAGACTGGTAGGAGGGGCGGAGATGGGTAGCTGGGTGGAGAAGACTCGCAGTAAGGTGGCGGCTGGCGGACTGGGCAGTCCCACACCCACGTGGAGATAAACCGGGAGGAACAATTGGGGAGCCAGACAGACTCCACAACCCAGGGTCCTAGTGTGGGGAAATAAAGCCTCAAAGTCTCTGATTGAAAACACCTGTGGGGGTTGAGGCAGCGGGAGAAGCTCCCAGTCTCACAAGAGAGCTCGTTGGAGAGACCCACAGGGTCCTAGAATGTACACAAGCCCACCCACCTGGGAATCAGCACCAGAAGGGCCCAATTTGACAGTGGGTAGTGGGGGAAGTGACTGAAAACCGGCAGAGAGCAGAGCAAGCGCCATTGTTCCTTCTTGGTCCCCTCCCCCACAAACAGCGTCACAACGCAGCGACGTGGGTTGCCCTGCCCTGGTGAATACCTAAAGCTCCACCCCTTACTACGTAACAGGCGTGCCAAGACAACAAAAATGGCCCAAATGAAAGAACAGATCAAAGCTTCAGAAAAAATACAACTAAGTGATGAAGAGATAGCCAACCTATCAGATGCACAGTTCAAAACACTGGTAATCAGGATGCTCACAGAATTGGCTGAATTTGGTCACAAATTAGATGAACAAATAAAGGCTATGCTAAGTGAAATGAAGGAAAATATACAAAGAACCAACAGTGATGGGAAGAAAACTGAGACTCAAATCAACAGTGTGGACCAGAAGGAAGAAAGAAACATTCAACCAGAACACAATGAAGAAACAAGAATTCAAAAAAATGAGGAGAGGCTTAGGAACCTCCAGGATGTCTTGAAATGTTCCAACATCTGAATCATCAGGGTGCCAGAAGGAGAAGAGGAAGAGAAAGAAATTGAAAACTTATTTGAACAAATAATGAAGAAGAACTTCCCCAATCTGGCAAAGGAAATAGACTTCCAGAGAGTCCAAGAAGCTCAGAGAGTCCCAAAGAAGTTGGATCCAAGAAGGAACACACACCAAGGCACATCATAATTACATTACCCACGATTAAAGATAAGGAGAGAGTCTTAAAAGCCGCAAGAGAAAAGGAGACAGTAACCTACAAAGGAGTGCCCATAAGACCGTCAACTGATTTCTCAAAAGAAACCTTGCAGGCTAGAAGGGGCTGGAAAGAAGTATTCCAAGTCATGAAAGGCAAGGATCTACGCCTAACATTACTCTGTCCAGCCAAGCTATCATTTAGAATGGCAGGGCAGATAAAGTGCTTCCCAGATAAGGTCAAGTTCAAGGAGTTCATCATCACCAAGCCCTTATTATATGAAATGTTAAAGGGACTTATCTAAGAAAAAGAAGATAAAAAATAAGAACAGTAAAATGATAACAAACTCACAGTTATTAACAACCAAACCTAAAACAAAAACAAAAACAAAGCAAACAAGTAGAACAGGAACAGAATCACAGAAATGGAGATCACATGGAGGGTTATCATCAGGGGAGTGGGTGGGGAGAGAAGGGGAAAAGGTACAGGGAATAAGAAGCATAAATGGTAGGTAGAAGATAGACAGGGGGAGGTGAAGAATAGTATAGGAAATG
>VMDR010019091.1:0-18612 GCA_007922815.1 Macrotus californicus
CCCCAATCTGGCAAAGTAAACAGACTTCCAGGGAGTCCAGGAAACTCAGAGAGTCCCAAAGGAGTTGGACCCAAGTCCAAGTCCTCCAAGAAGGAGGAACACACCAAGGCACATCATAATTACATTACCCAAGATGAAAGTTAAAGAGAGAATCTTAAAAGCAGCAAGAGAAAAGGAGACAGTAACCTACAAAGGAGTGACCATCAGACTGTCAGCTGATTTCTCAAAAGAAACCTTACAGGCAAGAAGGGGCTGGCAAGAAGTATTCCAAGCCATGAAAGGCAAGGATCTACATCTAAGATTACTCTATCCAGCCAAGCTATCATTTAGAATGGAAGGACAGATAAAGTGCTTCCCAGATAAGGTCAAGTTCAAGGAGCTCATCATCACCAAACCCTTATTATATGAAATGTTAAAGGGACTTATCTAAGAAAAAGAAGATCAAAAATAGGAACAGTAAAATAACAACAAACTCACAACTATCAACAACTGAACCTAAAAACAAAAACTAAGCAAACAACTAGAACAGGAACAGAATCACAGAAATGGAGATCATACGGAGGGCTATCATCAGGGAGTAGGTGAGGAGAGAGGGGGAAAAGGTACAGGGAATAAGAAGCATAAATGGTAGGTAGAAGATAGACAGGGGGAGGTTAAGAATAGTAAAGGAAATGTAGAAGCCAAAGAACTTATATATATGACCCCTGGACATGAACTAAAGAGGGGGAATGTGGGTGGGAGGGGGTGTGCAGGGTGGAGGGGAATAAAGGGGACGAAATGGGACAACTGTAATAGCACAATCAATAAAATATATTTTTAAAAGCACAAAGTTATTTTTATTAGTGAATAAGAAAAGTAGATACAAAGATGTTGTATATCTCTAAAAAACCACATCGATACAAGAAGCCAGTATGTTTTTGTCAATACGCACCAAAAGAAAGTAAAACATTAGTTCTTTTCTAACTGCACATGGACAAACAACATATTATTTTATTATTCACTTGCTATTTCTGTAGCTAATTTCCCAGCTTTTATTCTTTCCTTTTATAAAAGGAGAAAAGGAAATCAATGAAATAAGAATACTGCTATTTTCTGACATAAATTAAACTCCCCATCCAAACAAACAGAATAGCCAGCAGCATATGGGTCTGTTTTCTCAAGCTTCTGCCTCACCCCCAGGGAAAATCAACCATATGGTGGGGAGGAATCGGCTGGTGGCCGGTCTGGTCTGAAGGAGGAAAGACGTGGCATTTGTAAAACCAGAAATGATGTCGCTGTTGACATTCTTATTCCAGCTCTTCTCACCAATTGAGCCAAGAAAGTAGGGTGTTTACACCAAATAAGACAAAGGGGGTATTGGTACAAAATCCGACACATGTGAACAATTAAAGTAGAAGATGATTAAAGACAAAAATTCATTCTATCCAAGACTTTGGGTGTACACATGCCTCTTAACACATCCAAGCTCTGTGTAAAGAGAGGCTGTTAAATGCCTGGGAGGTTGATAGCAATGAGAGGTGTGGTCTCTCCAGCCACCTCAGAAACCAAGACAAGCCTGGAACAGAACCACACCAGTCAAGACATATTCAGAGCACAGATGGGTTATCATTCCACACCCACTATCAAGGCTGAATAGAAAAAGACAACATCGAACGTTGGCAAAGATGAAGAACAACCAGAAATCTCATGTGCTGTTGACAGAAGTCTAAATTGGTACAATGATTTAATAAAACTGTCTAGTAGTGTCTTTACGAGTTCAACATACACCTACCCTACAACAGTATTCCACTCCTCAGTATCTATTCAAGAGAAATCAAAACATAGGTGTACAAAAGTCTTATACAAAACATTCTACTAGTAGCTTTATTCATAATAGCCTAAAACTGGAAATGGTTGGGGTGTCCATCAGTAGGAGGATAGACTGGGCTGGAATGGCTTAGTGGATTGGGTGCTGGCCTGCGAACCAAAGAGTCTCAGGTCTGATTCCCAGTCAGGGCATATACCTGGGTTACGGGCCAGGTCCCCATTTGGGGGCGTGCAGGAGGCAACCACACATTGATGTTTCTCTCCCTCTCTTTCTACTTCCATTCCCCGCTCTCTAAAAATAAATAAATAAAATATTTTTAAAAAATAGAAGAATAGATAAAGAAACTGTGATATATCCATACGTGGACTATTACTCAACAGAAAGGAACAAAACTCCAGATAAACAAAATAACATAGATCAGGGGTCAGCAAATTATACCTGAAGACCAGCCACCTCTCATTGTTAATAAAGTTTTATTGAAACAGAACCTCACCCAGTCATTTTCATATTGTCCGAGACCTTGTGGCTAGAAAGCCTAAATATTTACTATCTGCTTCTTTAAGAAAAAATTCGCAAACCCCTGACAAAGATAAATGCAAAAAAAATTATGCTGAGTGAAGAAACAAAACAGAAACCAAAAAGCATATACTGCTTGATTTCATTTCTGGGAAGTTCTAGAATAGGCAAAACTAATCTGAGGTGAAAAACATGAGAATAGTGCTTGTTTCTGGTGGATGTGGAGGACTGACTGAGAAGGGGTACAAGAGAATTTTCTGGGGTGACAGAATTGTTCTATATGCTGGTGACGTGTGGGTTACACAAATGTATGCAGTTTGTCCAAATTGATCACACTGTACAGTAAAGATCTGTGCGTTTCACTCTATATGTAAGTGACACCTCAATTTAGAAATACCAAAATAAAAAATTTTTTCCCAGAAACAGAGATGTAGAATCTTAGCTCTAAACTGGGCCCTCTATCTTTTCTCTTTGGACGCTTTGCATTCTTAGCTTCACATTTGAAATTCAAGTTCAAGCTCATCTTGTGCAGCTGCTTCTTCTTAATTACCAGCTGTTCCTAATGACCAAGCCTCAGACCTCTTGGGATCCCTCAGAAGACTTGGTTTTTAACTTGATTTCGTCTCTAGGCATACCTCGGAGATATTGTGGGTTCAGCTGCAGACCACCCCAATAAAGTGAGTACTGCAATAAAAGGAGTTGTAATCTTGTTGCCGGTGGAAGGTCTTGCTTTCAATTTGTTAAAAAACACAACATCTGTGAAGTGCAATAAAAGGAGGTATGCCTGTGCTTTCTTTGTTCAAACAGTCCCCCGGGACGTGCCCAACACAGAAAAAGCTCAAAGCAAAGGTGCTCTGGCTGAGGCAAAGGCGGGGCCAGGCTGACTCTTCCTCCGACTCCCCACTCAAGACATCCTTTGAGGGGCCCCCCCAGAGCAGGGTCACAGCACCGGTGACCCACACACTTGCTTCGTCCCTGCACTAACTACTGGATCACACTGACTAGTCAGCTCTGGTGGACAAGATCTCTCCCATTTCCCTCTCTCCGACTGCCCCTTCTGTCCAGGGGCTGAGGCTGCAGACTAGCCGGTCCCCAGCTCTCATCGATCCCTCTGGTGCCTACACATCCGGTGTGTGATCCCACAGCCTTCATTGACAGAAACGTCTGAGTTAAGGACCATGGAAGAGGTTGTCATCCAAGGAGCTTCAAACCCTTTTTTAATAAACACCCCCATTTCTTGTTTCAAAACCTTTTTTTTCTTCAAGAATTGTGGAGTATGAATCAAAACACACATAGTTAATACACCAAGAGGTATTTTACACTTAAACTGGGCTGCTCTTTCAGAATACCCTACATTTTCACTCCCCCCGGGCCCACTTCTGGTGAGATACACTTGTATCCAGAGACCCAGTGACATGTCCAAAGCTTTGCTGTGAACATTTCAACATATAAAGTGACGTGGCTCTGAATTGGCAGCCCTGCCCCAGCCGCTTCCCAAGGCAGACCCGGCCAACCGCAACCTACGTGCAGGTCGGCCTCGCCCCCACTCTCAAAAGAACAAAGGATTCCACATTGGAAAATGGATTGAGCCGGGGATATGTTAGGAAACAATTTATTTTTATGGCTTTTTAAAAAACAAAACTACTGAGCAAAACTAAAACTAACAAGAATGATCTAAATAAACAAAGCAGACAAAAGTGAGCATTAACTGAGGAGAGATTTCTACCTGCCGCTGACAAGTTCCTCCATGTCTTTATTCCAGATCTTTGTGATGAATTAATGATTTTGAGGTACCTACAAAGACTTGGAGATGTCTTCCTTTTTTCGTGTCTTCTGACTGTGGCTGAGTCCATTTGTCAGAGCTTTAAGCTTTCCTTTTAAAGAGAAAATCCAGAGAAAATGGGAAGGGGTCCTGGGGATCAGCGGTGGGAGCAGCTGTCTGCTTGTGTGTTCACCTCCAGGGAGATAAAAAGAAAATTAAGAGAAATGCAGGCTCTGTCCGCAGGAAGGAGTTGTGGGCTGCAGCTAGCCCACAACTTTCTTGAGTTAGGGCCATATTTATTTTTCCATTGTAGCATCAGTCTTGACTGACATGACTGGGTAGGTTAGTGTGTTTGCACAGGCCCATTTCACTGTGGTACTGGCTGGGGAAATCGTAGCTGTAAGTCCCTTTGTTAGAGTTTTGATGACATTAGGCTGATTGCCTCTCCTGTCCATCGTGCTCCCAAGGTTGATGCGCGCCCAAAAGGTAACGGCAAGTGTGAAGTGAAATCTATTTCTGCTGTGTGAGACTTAGGATCAAGCTCTAGGAGTTTCTCCCAGTCTCTAAGCCCAAGCCCAAAACATGAGCTTTTACACTCCCTGCTTAAAGTATGAAAGCATGGAGTACCCACAGGTGAAGAGCAAACCTGGCAGAGAGTTGGACCCAACCCAGGAGGCGAGGCGGCGAGGCTCAGCTTAGGGCTGCAGCACAGGTGAGAGAGAGCAAGAGAAGCCACACTCTCATGCCCAAGGTTTTCACCAACCATGACCCAAGATACCATAAACCTGGCCCCACCCGGGTCCTGGAGTCTAACCCAAGTACATAAGAGTTCCCTCCTCTTGAAGCAAGGGTTGGGGGATGGAGATGGGTACAACAAAAGGAAATTAGCTGGAAAATAAGGACTTAAAAGACCCAAAGAAAAGCAGAATTTTCTTTGTTCAAAAACTGGGGTTGTGTATGGTTGCTGTACATAGATTACCATTTTAGAGGACCTTAATAGAATAACTTACACTTAAAGTCAAAATTATAATTACCATTATCTAATACATCTCTGTGGTTCAGAGGACACACAGGAACCCAGGATTATCTTAGAGGTCTTTACTATGGAAGTAACAATCCGAATAGCTAACTAACCCTTTCTAAGTGTTCACTCCCGGTAGAGCCTGTGCTTCTTAACTGGTATCTCTATACTGCACAGTGACCCTATGGCTGAGTGCAATTATTACCCGCATTGTGAAGACATAGAAACTCAGTTACAGAAAAATAGATAATGCCCCCAGGTCTCACAGTCTGTGTAGCAGGCTAATTCCAGATTCAGAACTGCCTTAAACTCCCTCCATCATTTCCCATGCAAATTTTAGTGCTGCTCTAAGAGTTTATCAAAAATTTCAGTAAACACCAACTGACAAAATTTGTAGGTGTGTGACTACACATTACTACACTCACGTAACATGAGTCTGCAGTAATACCAGCCATATAGTAAAGCCAAGTAGGGAAGTTCTTTTAATGTAACTAGCTGCTTTCCATCTTGAGAGAAGAAAGGGATTTCTGACAGCTGGGCCAGGGATGGCAGTCTCTAACCCAACAGAGCCTATCCTAAGAGGGTAAGTCTCTTAGATGGCTAAGCTAAAGATGGGGAAGATTTACCTGAGGTGAAGTGTGTGTCATTAAGACAGAAACCAGCAGATGGGTTACGTCTGATTGTAAGCCAGAGCTGGGGAATGTGGTACAATTCAGCCCCAGCATCCAAGCTGAGAGAAATCAAGTCATCCAGAGGATCTGGGTTGCTTCGCAGCATACACTGTGTATTAGTTTGTTAGGGATGCCAATAAAGTACCACAGGCTGCGTGGCTTGAACAACGGAAGTTTATTTTCCCACAGTTCTGGAGGCTGAGAATCTGAGATCAAAGTGTCAGCATGGGTAGCTGCTTCCTTGGCTTGCCAATGGCTGCCTTCTCACTACGTTATCATATGGTCTCTCCTCCCTGTCCAAATTTTCTCTTCTAATAAGGACACCAGTCAGATTGGATTTGGGCCCACCCAAATGACCTCATTCAAACATAATTACCTCTTTAAAGACCCTATCCCCAAACGTACTTACATTTGGAGGTACTAGGGGTCGGGACTTTAACATACAACTTTTGCAGGGATACGATCCAGTCCATAACACAGAGTGTGGCAATTCTTAGGGAAGGTATGGTTGTTGCTGCCACTGCTTTGCTGGTTTTTACAGACAAGCAGCAGACACTGGTTTCTAGCCTGGGGGGTAGAGGAGGCCGGAGACAAGTTCTCAAAGGGGTCAGACGACAGGGTCTTGGCAAATAACACCCAGAATCAACTCTCACCTGGGAAAACCACTAAAGGGAAAACTCCTCGGGAAGAATTCCAAACCCCTGGAAGGGTCCTCATCTCAAAACTCTGGGAGTAAGGGCCTTTGTAAAAAGACATGCCATCTGAGTGGAGAGATAGGAACTGGGGGCGCAGCAGCAGCTGGACGGCGCACCAGGCCCAGGCCTGGGGATGTTTGCTCAGGGTGACTCTCCTGCCTTTAAAAGCTACACTGGGAGGAACCAAGTGTATGAGGACAGCAAAACCATCGGCCACACCTCACCAGATGGGTGAAACGGTCCAATGTCTGGCTAGAAAATGAATGTGTTCCTAGCCGCTCAGGCTGAGTTCCTGGAGAAAAGACAGAGGCAGCCAAGTCACTGTCATCTTCTCAGGCACAGTATCTGCCACGAACTGACACTAAAGTGAAGAAAGCTGAAACCCCCTCACTTTGCACATCTGGGTCATAAAATCCTGAAAGAGTCATGAAGTTCCACAAGCTCCACAATTCTCCCACAGCCCTGCAGTTCACTGGCATGAAGTGCACATGCCTTTCCTAAGAAACAATTACCCTCTGCACCCAAAGGTCCAGCTTGCAACACCTGAAGTGGCTCATTTATAGAAACATTCTTTTCTTTGCAAACCAAACAGAAACCCAAGAAGACCGCCCCCACCCCCACTCTCCCCAGCAAATTGGCAAGATGTGCAGGATGCCCTACCCGATGATACGTGAGGTCGTGATTCTGCAAATGAGCTAATGAACAGAACGTAATCCCAGGAGTGCTCCCAATCTGTCTGCTGCTGGAGCCAGCCGGCTCTGCCCTCCCCAGGACGCAGGATTCGCTGTAACACTTGGAAAGCTTTCTCGTTTGCTCACAAAGAATTTGTGGCAGAACATGCGGTGTTCTCAAAATGTTACCCGAGAGGCTCCAGAAACAAGGTTCCCGAGTTTAAGTGAAGTAATAAAGTAGATTTCTTACAAATGTTAAATCATGATTTATGACTCTCTGAATGTCGACTCCAGCAGACAAGACTGGGAGAAAAACATTCCTATACAGTCAGCCTTTAAACATAAAGGGCAGACAGCAGAACTCGTAAAGATTCTCTTGACTTTGAGCTGTTGATGCTCAAAGCATGGCCCTGGGCCAGCAGCATCAGCTCAGCTCGTTAGAAATGCAAACCGGGGGGCCCACTCCAGGCCTACTGAATCAGAAACTCAGGTGGGACCCAGGAATTATCCTCAAGGTGATTCTAGCATACACAGAAGTTAGGGAACTGTTTATTTAGGGGTTTGTAAGCAAGCTTCTGCCCATCACCCTTCAATTTATTTCAACATTCACTGATCACTTATATGTCAGCTACAGTGAATAGCAGAGGTGTCAAGAATTAATAAAGAGGCTACCCTTGACCCTTCCTCCTCTTTTTTCTCTTATATCCAAGTCTCCTGTTTCCTCGTAGTTCTTCCTTTGAAAATGCTCTAGTGTCTGTTTCCTTTCCATTTCTACAACAGCCTTGCTCATCACGTTACCCTGGCTTCTTGCACCTGCTTCCCAAACAGGGCTCCTTGCCTGTTCTTCCCTGGGCTTTTTCTTCATCACACACACCACTGCCCTTGTTGTCACAGAACTCCCCTGATCACACCCTGCAGTGTTCCTCAGTGCACCCCACATCTGGTCCAAAGGCTTTCTTTTGGCTTTCAATTCTGTGTCCAAATTCTCTGCCCCAAATCAACCTGCCCCTGTTCTGAGCCATTTTCTCTCCCTAATCAAAATAAAATTGAATTTCTGAGGCAGGACTAAGACTTATATTCTCCCCAGGTGTGCAGTGATATAAGAAAACAAAGGGCAAGTCATGAAAAGGGCAAGTCACTTAACACATCCCCCTCAATTCTTTATCCACAGAAGGGTGATATTAAGAGCCATTGTACAATAACAAGATGTCTTAGTCAGTTTGGGAACAAAATCACCATACACTGGGCAGCTCAAACAACAAACATTTACTTCTCACAAGTCTGGAGGCTGGGAAGTCCAAAACTGAGGTGCCAGTAGATCTGGTATCTGATATGGACCTCTTCCTGGTTTACAAATGATTATCCTCTTGTATCCCCATGGTGGAAAGCAGAGAGAGTGGGGGGGGGGGGGAGAGAGAGCAAGAGCGCTCTCTTGTCTCCTCTCGTATGGGCACTAATCTCATTCATGAAGGCTCCACACTCATGACCTAGTCACCTCCCCAAATCACCTCACTTTCTAATACTATCACACTGGAGATTAGGATTTCGACATACGAACTGGAAGATGAGGGAGCAACTTTTCAGCCCACAAAACAGGGTTATCGTGAAAATCAAACTGAGACATCGCATTTGAAAGCCATCAGTAACGTAGATAGCATGAAAGAGCCTTCCTGCCCACCGCTCACTGCCATGTAAATCTTAATGAAACTCAAACTCACTGTTATCTTGACTGTAGTGATGGTTTCAAGGGTGTAAACATATCTGAAAATTTATACAGCTATTTAATTTAAATGTGTACTGTGTATAATATATCAATACGCCTGTAAATACCTCAATAAGCCTGTAAAAAAAATCTGATTGTTGACTCCAGCTTCTAGTAATGTCAGAACAGCCTGTACAGACTAACCCTCCTGCAGGTAAAAATTATCAAGTCTGGATAAAATGTATTTTTTTAATGTAGTTAAAGGTACTAGAGAGAGACCAAGAGCAGCAGAAACTAGACAGAAGCCTATCCTTGAAAGACAACTACAAAAGGGGAGATTTGTGAGTTTGCAGCAGACATTTGCCTGAGGGCACTCCCCAGTTTGCATGCATGTAGGGGTAGAAGAAAGCCACAGCCTCAACTGGCTTGAAGTACCAGAGGAAAATGTGGTGGCTAGAAGAACAAACATAAAACTAGAGGTGAAATCCTAGGAGGGAGGCAACTACAGAAGGGATGAGCACACAAAATCTGTGATAAATCTGCCCAGATCATTGGCTGACTGCTAAACTGTACATGATGTGAGAAAACACAGAGGGTATGATGGAAAAGCAACAGCTTGAGGCTGAAAAAAATAGGTAGAGATGTCAGCTGCTGCCTAGGGCAAGGGACTGGCTTTGGAGTTTGAGTCCAGCCAACTTAACTGCTAAAACAAAATCCTGTTGAAAGAAATATAACAGGATCCAGAGTCTCTATAAGGTATATTTAATAATACCCAGGAATTTATAAAAAATTACTAGGTATACAAAGAGGAAAATATAACCCATGTTAAAAAAACAGTTTTCAATCAAACCAAAGATGACCTCTATATATTCAATATATTCAAAATGTTTAATAAAAACATATACACAATGAATGAATACATGGGTGGTTTCAACCCAGAAATTAGATGCTATGAAAAAAGAAGCAAAAGGGAATCATAGAAATGAAAAGTACAGTAACTGGAATGGGATTAACAGCAGATTGAAGATAGCAGAAGAGCCAGTGAACGTCAAGCTAAATCAATAGAAACTATTCAATCTGAAGAACAGCAAAGAAAACAATGAAAACAGAGCCTCAGAGACTTGAGTGACAATATCAATCAGTTCAGGAGAGGAAACAGAGAATAGAGCAGAAAAAAATTAAAGGAATAGTCCTAAATCTCCCAAATTTGGTGAAAGGCAAACTTATAAATTAAAGAAACTCAACAAAACCCAAGCAGGATAAACATTAAAAAAAAAAAAAACCTACACGAGGCGAACGGCTGAAATAAGAAGTTAAAAGTTTGAAAACAGCCAGTGAAAAATGGTGTGTTACAAATACACGTGAACAAATTACAAGTGGCAGTGAACTACTCATCAGAAGCCATGGAGGCCAGACAACAGTGAAACAGTATCTACAAGCAGCAAAACAATCCTTCAAAACGAAAATGAAATAAAGTCATTTTCAAATAAACAAAATTAGAGAATTTATCATAAGCAGACCTTCAGCACCAAAAATACTAAAGGAAGTTCTTCAACCTAAAGGGATATGACTCTAGATGATAACTTAAATATACAGAAAGGAGTAAATACACATTGCAGAATATTTTCGAAATCTTTAGGCAAGCAAACTTTACCTTCCTGATTTATTTTTCTAGAATAAATTTTAATAGAAGTTTTATTGTATAAAACTTTTGTATTGATTTAATAGTGCTATAACTTTCTGAAACATCCCAAGTTCTGTCTAAAACCAAAATATTCCCAATCTGCTGATTGTATTCACATAATCTATAGTCTAGATTCAGTTAGATGGCTCTACTTAAAGTATCTTGATAAAACCAAATGCCTGCTCATAGGCAGGATGAAATAATGAAATCATTTTAATAAGAATTTTAAATCATAAAGGTAATAACCTCACTCAAACTCTATGCATGCTCTTAAGCAGATTACTGGTAAAAAAAAAATTTAGAATGAAACACACCTCGATCCTGTTCCCCACTTTTCTTCACGCTGGCACTCTAACTGGAACGCTTTTTCCATCACCTCCATCATCTCTGCATATATCCAACTCCGTCTGACTTTCAAAACACAGCTCACACACCCTCTCCTCAAGGACACCTCCCCTCTTCTCCCCAGGCTTAGGGGCTCCCTCCCTCCAGGGCGTTTGTCAGCATTTCAGTCCTTTCTCACTTGAATTACACTCGCTTGTGTATAAGCTACAGGGAATAAGATTTTCAGTCAGGTTTTGCAGAATCATCCCATATCAGAACCAGCCAGGCAAGATAATGCTAAGTCAGAGTCCAGACCCAGGGAGTCAGGAGTGAGGAGTGAAGCAGGGTACTCCCAGGGAAGCAGGCTTTCAGGAACACTGGGTGACTGGGGACAGCGATATTAGTCAGGGGCAGCTGGGCACTGGCTCTGCCTTCTGCCCCAGAAATGGAGGAGGGAATGTAACCTTGTTAATGTTGAGTTTGATTTGGGAACCTAGAGAGCCCAGTGCCTATAAATGTCCCATAACGTGTAAGGACAGTGGTTTGGCCTGTCTTCTCAGACAGAACCCTACATGCTCCAAAAGAAACTCCAGATAGGCAGGGAAAAGCCCAGCGATGGCATTCTAAACCTGCTTCTGCTCAGGGTCTGTCTCCTTGGAGCTTAGCACCAGCTCCCCTGTGAGAGAGAGAACTCTTTAGGGCAATGTTGGCATTTAGCTTATGCATGAATTCTTTAGGTCCCAGCATACCACAGGCACTCAATAAATGTCTGCTGGCTGAATTTGATAAATGCTGAGTCCTGACTGGCTGCTCTAACCGCACTAAGGGGAGGAGAGGCTGCAAGCCACAGCATTGCCAGTGGACTTGGGGACACTTAAAGAGCTGGCTGCCTCCACTTGCACTCAGAATACACAGCAGCCTGCTAGAAGACCCAGGGAGGCCAGGAAATTGAACTCAGCTCAAAGATATCAGAAAACCTTGGGAAAGTTCAGTTGCCTGTCTCTAGAATAATGCCCCATCTGTGGGTTTCTAGTCTCGGAAACTGTTCTGATGCATGATTTCTCAACAAATCAATGGGACCCAAAACCAAACGCCTTCCTCATCTCTCTCTCCTGCCACAGCCTGTCCCTCCACCACACTTCCTTTTGGTGCATGGCCACCCTTACTCTGCAGGTCCAGATGTCATCCCATGCTGTTTGTTCCTCCTCTTTTCCCACATCTTCATATCCAACTATGACATCCTGTCATTTTAGCCCATGGACAGACTATTCTGCCAAAATGGCCAACAACAATGTTTCCAGATCCACATGCTCTTCTAGAATCATGCCATTCCCCATCTAGAGGTGGGGACTGTTTTCTCTCCCCTTGAATTTGTGACCATCTCCATGAACAGGATGTGGCAAACACAATGGGACATGAGTTTGGAGGCTACATCACAAAATTCAGTATCATTCCACCTGGTGTCCTCATTCTCTCTCTCTCATTCATTCTCTCCCTCTCCCCTCTGTTCTCTCCCTCCCTCTCCACTCATCCTCATGATCCAGACAACCTATTGTGAAGAATCCCGGGCCACATGGCAAGGCCACACATAGATGTTCCCAATGACACCCTGACCAAAAGCCAGCATCAAACAACCAGAAGTGAGTGAGTGAAGGTTCAGTTGATTACATATCCCTACCTTTGAGTCATTACAGGTGGCACTGGGTAGACAGAAAACAAGGCAGCCCTGCCCACATGGCAGATTTGTAAGCAAAATAAATATTTTCATTATTTTAGGTCATTAAGTTTTGTGACAATCTGTTACAGAGGTGTAATCACTGAAGTAACCTCATGAATATATCTCTGAGCCCTCCACTCTTCAGCCCAGCTGTCAAACTTTATTCAGCTACCATCACCTCTCACCTCAACAATTTCAACAGACTCAGTAAGTCTTCCCAAACTCCATTCCCCTCCTTCTCTAGTTCATCCCCCGAGCTCCTTCTGGAGGGCCCTATAAAACACAAATCACTCCCTTGTTTAAATTCCAATAAATGATGATAAATGGATAGATGGGTGTATATAGGTATAGAAACATGGATGAAGCAAATATGAAAAATATTAATTTTAGAAACTAGAGGCTGAGTTTTATGAAAATCATATACTATATACTTTTATGCATTTTAAATTTTCTCACTGAAAAAGATTTTTAAAGATGAATATAAACCTCCAATTGCTGCCCACAGCTCCTTGTGCTGATGCCCTGTTCCATTCCTGGGCCCTCCTCGCAGGCTCCAGAGCTCCACGTCCCACATCTTAGTGCTGACACTCTGGCATGGTCTCTACTTACAGGAACTGCACCCAGTTTCTTCCTCTGACAACCTACGACAGAGATGGTCCCTCCACTGGGAGTCCTCCCTGCCCCTGGAGATCCCACCAGGGTCTCCCTATCAGACCCCCATAACACCACTCCTAGTGGCTATGGTTTATTCACCACCATCTCCCTTCTGCCTGAGTAAGAGCTCCTGCAGGGGAGAGCTGGCCTTACCATCCACCCACTCCATGCCTAGCACTGTGCTGGGACAAAGCACACACTGAAGAATCTGCTAAGTTCTAAAGAACCCCAGAGAAAGGATCATAAATAGACAGAAGTTGGTTCAAGTACAAATGTATTCAGGCCTCTTCTCTCTCTCCTACCCTCGCCTGACCCCCATTCACTGCAACTATGCAATGTCCAAACTCAACGCACACCTACTGAGTGCCTACTCCGTGCCAAGCTCTGCTCTAGGTATTTCGGATACAATGTGAATAAAACAAAAGAATCCCTGAGCTCATGTGGCTTCCTTCTGATGAGAGAAATAATAATAACGTTAGAAAAACAAAATATTTAGTCATGTCATTGGACTAAACACTCTTCCCCATGAAACAACAATACCTATCACCTTATCAAAATATTCACAGCCCAAGAGCTGAAGCCTGGGGTCATAGCATAACCCCAGCAGCACGGGCCCACCATCTTACTTCCAACTGACAGGGCTGGGGATTCCAGGGTCCACACCTCCAGAATTATTCTGCCAAGCCTAGAGGTTCCTGAGGGCCCCATGCCCACTACCACATCTGAGGCTCATAGAAACATTCAAATAATTGCATAGTACCCTCCCAGGTTCTCCTGGAATGGACATTATAGTGTCCAGCAGCTACACTATGCATCATGTTATGAAAAAAGAATAAGACTCCTAGCTCTTAAAGCAGAGCAATCATAATCATGACAGCAAGAAATAAATAGTTGCTTTGCAGTTCCACAAAACCCAAATCCTACTGTAGCCTCGGCTCTTTTCCTGACTCTATCTTCTGCCGGTTTACCTTTCCCTGTGGTCAGTTCCTCCATATTCCCTCTTCTCCCCCCCTGTAGGACAGAACAACGTCCTCATGTCAAACCAAACAGACAGTACCAGGACATTTCAAAGCCTCCCTAACTGCCTAGCTCAGTAATCAGGTTACTCCGTTTATTTTTTAAAATTATGAAGTTTGAGCACAATTTCAAAGCTTAGGGACTTTTATTTATTCAATGAACATTGATTAAGCTATGAGGCACAAGGCACTGTGCCATTTGAAGCATGGTGACATATGTTTTCACTCTGGAGGGCCTGGACCTTATGGAGTCCTCAGTACCAAAGAGGCCAACATGGCGTCTATCCACTGCTTTCAGGAGTATCCAAGCATCTTAGATGAGATGAGAGACAGTAAATGATTATTTCAGGAGCTTAGAATCCATTCCTAACCCTGGCTAACCTCATCAGTAGTTCCGATGAACACATATGCCTTCATCTTTCTTTTTTACTTCTTTGGCCACTTCCAAACTTCGTCCTACATTCCTATGTCCTGTTCTCTTCTGTCCTGCGTGCTTCTCTCTACTCTGTCCTCAAGTCACACACATAAAATCACTCTCCCATTAGCACACCCAGGTAACCTCAACAGCTGAAGAGTCAAACAAGAAGATAAGGCACGTAGGTGGGTGGGGGTTCCTTTCTAGAATGTAAATGTAAACCAAATGGACCATTAAAAATAGTCAACGAAAATACTCTAGAAACTTTTTGTTCTAGCTGCAAAACTCCCATAAGCCCACCTTCTTCACAATATTGCCTGTCTCTTTCCAAAAGGGGGTCACAAAATTGATTAGAAGAAAAGCCATCACCAAGCCCAGCAACAACTCTAAGAATGATTTACAACATGAGCAGCTGCACTTCCACATCCAACCACATTGTGTGGATTTCCAACATGGCTGATGAGCAGTTCCCAGTTGTCTTGGGAAACATCCCAGGATCTTTTTTCAAATAAAGCAAAAAATAAATAAATAAAAGTACAAAAACTTCAGAATCAAAAAGCCTTTGGCACCACACAGCGAATTCCATTACAGTGGGATGCAAGTTCTCAAATTGTTCAAATGGATTAAACACCGAGTCTGCATTCATTTTAACATTTTACATTCTGTGACAGCAACGAGCACAAATCACAGAGAATTGAGCAAAGTACACGGCAACAACAATAAGTTCACCTCCCCAAATCATTAACTTGCAAGTAATTGGAAATCATAAGTGTCTAATGATATATTTCTAGTGAGACATAAATCCTCTTTCTAAAATAGTTATTCATAGAGATACCCCGTCTGCTAAATGTTTACTCTACTGCTGTTCCTCCTTCAAATGCACTAGGTACCTCAAGGGTAGAAAATTCCCACAGAAGACTCCTTTTAAGCATCTATTTGGGCAATTCTACCCCTGTCCTATTTAGCAATAAAAGTGAAAAGAATTAAACAGCACAGATTAGTTTAAACAGCTACAAAGCTTAATGACTCTGTTTAATAAATTTTCATTGAAAAGCAAAGCTCAGGATCATATGGTTCCCAGACCTGTCTCACCTGGAGAGAAATGTATCAGACACCGTTAATTATTTCAGAGGCGTTCTAACCCCCAGTTAGCCCCCCTTAACCAGTGCTAAAAACCAAGCACCCCGTCATTATTCTATGCATGCACACAAACACACGCTCCACGTTCAAAATGAGCTAAATTTTAAATAAAGCTTCAACCTTTCCATAAAACATATCCTTTTTTCATCTACTCCTTTGAGGGAGAGGGGGAAAAGAGCATGCTATACATTTTTATTGAAATGGAACATTCCATTCACTTTCATTCACTCATTATATGAACAAACATTTGCTCTCAGGGCAAGATGTAAATAAGACTCAGCCACAATCCTCAAGGATATAATCAAACAGGAAAGACAAATAATTTTTTTTTAATGACAGAAGACTAAGTGTTAGAAACTCAAGACAAAGGAAGGGGACCCTGGGTGGACAAAACTTGCACTGACATACAAAAGGTCAGATGGCCTGGCCAGGGCAAGATCCCATCTAAAGAGCAGACCAAATAATATAAGAAAGACACCGTACGTAAATTCCAAGTAAGTGACTTCAACTTCCAACCCAGGCGAAGTAACAGGGACCACATTTACTTTCCCACCTGAAACCACTAAAATAACAGACACAATATTCCAAAGAACTGTTTTCAAGACAATGGGTGTCAGACAACAAAGCACAGTGATCCCAAGGGACAGGGAACAGATGAGGTGAGCCACTACCTTGAAAGAGTTTCCAGACCAAAGAGAAGGAAAAGGGAACCCAGGCAAAGGCCAGCAGCGCCCCCTGAGTTGAAGGGACAGGGATGAGGGTCCAGGGACACCAAGGCAGCTAGAATTCACAGGGCAGAGCACGGGGGAGGAGAGAGCTGCACAGAAAGAGAACCCCAGAGATCTGCACAGGGTCCCCTGTTGGCATCAGCAGAGCACAGCGCATTAGCATGAAGGACAGAGCCAAGGCTGGGGAAAACCCACCCAGAACAATCCAAGCCAGTAATTGCATAGGCCAGCAAAAAGTGTCAGTTGTTACCAGCCAACAGAAACACAGATGCAGTAATTCTACACAAATTTCAACAAGTCAAATTCAACAATAAAGTTAAAAGATAGCCACACTTGCAGAAACTGCTTCCAAAATTTACGCGGAAATGTAAAGGACCTAGAACAGTCAAAACAACCTTAAAAAAAAAAAGCACAAAGTTGGGAGACTTTACTGTACTACCTGATTTCAAGACTTTCATAAATATGAACTACCATCACCCCAGCAGTGTGGTGGTGTTGCAAATGCAGAGAGCACAGCAGGGGAACCGAATGGAGGTCCAGACACAGACCCACACATACATGGACAATGATCTTTGACTAATGTGCAAAAGCAGTTACTGAAGAAAGGGTAGTCTTTTCAACAAATGGTGCTGGGACAACTGGATATGCATAGACCAAGTTTTTCAAAATATAGTTCATTCCATAACTTTCATCATATACAAAAATTAACTCAAAATGGATCCGAGACCTAAATGAAAAACCTAAAACCATGAAACTTTTAAAATAAAACATAGAAGAAAACCTTTGTGATAACGGGTTATGCACATTTTTGTGTTTATTTGTTGTTGTTGTTTTAGCTATGCTACCGAAAGCATGATACATGGAACAAAATGATAAGCTGGACTTCGTCAAAACTTAAAACTTCTCTTCAAAAGACACGATTAAAAGAATGAGACTTCCGGCCAAGATGGAGGCATAGGTAGACACACTGTGCCTCCTCGCACAACCAAAAGAAGGACAACAACAAATTTTAAAACAAAAAACAACCAGAACTGACAAAAAATCAAACCGTATGGAAATCTGACAACCAAGAAATTAAGAAACATACATCCACACCAGTAGGAGGGGCGGAGAGGACTCACGTGGCGGGGCGGTGGCTGGCGGATCCGGGAAAGGCGCGGCTGGCCAGGAGAAGTGGCGGCTGCGGACCGGGCGTCCCACTCCCTCATGAAGGTAAACCGGGAGGAACAACTGGGGAGCGAGACAGACCCTGCAACCCAGAGTTCCAGTGCAGGGAAATAAAGCCTCAAACTTCTGATTGAAAACTCCTGTGGGGGTTGAGGCGGCGGCAGCAGGAGAAACTCCCAGCCTCGCAGGAGAGCTCGTTGGAGAGACCCACAGGGTCCTAGAGCATACACAAGCCCTCCCACCAGGAATCAGCACTGGAACCAGCACCAGAAGGGCCCAATTTGACTGTGGGTGGCGAGGAAGGTCACTGAAGGCCGGCAGAGAGTGGAGCAACCGCCATTGTTCCCTCTCGGTCCCCTCCCCCACAAACAGCATCACTACGCAGCGATTTGGCCGCCCCGTCCTGGTGAACATCTAAGGCTCCGCCCCTTACTACGTAACAGGTGTGCCAAGACAACAAAAATGGCCCAAATGAAAGAACAGATCAAAGCTCCAGAAAAAATACAACTAAGCGACCAAGAGATAGCCAACCTATCAGATGCACAGTTCAAAACACTGGTAATCGGGATGCTCACAGAATTGGTTGAATTTGGTCACAAATTAGATGAATAAATGAAGGATACGATAAGGGAAATGAAGGAAAATGTACAGGGAACCAACAGTGATGGGAAGAAAAATGGGACTCAAATCAATGGCGTGGACCAGAAGAAAGAAAGAAACATTCAACCACAACACAATGAAGAAACAAGAATTCAAAAAAATGAGGAGACTTAGGAACCTCCAGGATGTCTTTAAACATTCCAATATCCGAATCATAGGGGTGCCAGAAGGAGAAGAACAGAAAAGAATTGAAAACTTATTTGAACAAATAATGAAGGAGAACTTCCCCAATCTGGCAAAGTAAACAGACTTCCAGGGAGTC
>VMDR010019092.1:0-18612 GCA_007922815.1 Macrotus californicus
TTACAATGATTGTATAAGATTATAACACATTTATTTTAAGGAACTGGACATTTTCATTTTCTTCTCCTGGAGACTACTTTCTATCTTAGACATGTCCCTCATTTTTCCTTAAAGGAATCTGTAATTCTCATATTCAGTAGGAAAATGCTTCTAAACCTTTCTATTTTGTGCTATAAGAATATGCATTAGGAATATGTGAAATGCATTCTGGTGTCCACACCACCCTCCCCCACAGCCCAAGTTATTCCGTGGGCCTCATATCTCTTAAACCACCTGCTAATCATAACAATTGCTAATTTGAGCTCTTTTTAGTCACTTCTGGTGACACTGACAATGCCATCTAGTTTGCAATGGCCATGTGGTCAGTCCCCCACCCATCCTAGCAGGCTGCTGCTGCTGTGCCTTTAGCTGGGATCTCCATTGTTCTCCCTGCCTCTGCTGACCATAAGCAATTCCTTCTTCTCTAATCTCTGGGGATCTGCTTCTTTCACAATGGGGGCAGGGCCGTTTGCTTTGTGTGCAAGATAATCTTCCCCAGAATTGTTCACATATGCAAACATACACGTGAAAAGCCCCTGACTCCCTGGATGTGCAAGGATATATGTATCTGTATATGGGTACACACATGTACACACACATACATTTTAGTATTAGCAATTATAATTACTCATCTGTTCTTCCTAAATATTTGCAAATCGCTCAATAATATACATTAATTTCAGTTATTTGGTTTCTTCTTGCCTTTGTTTAAGTTGTGATTTTTTCTTCTTAGACATGTCAATGCTGTGTTTTTACACATCACTAAGTTCTCCTGCACTTTAAGCTCATAGATGTCCCTGCATACCCTGTTCACTCCTCAGGAGAGCTTTTTGGGAATGCCTGGGAGATGGAGGTAGATGCCTGTCCCTCGCCTAGATGAATGATTGGGAATAAGAAATTGATCATCTATACAGGCAGGCCTGAACTCTACTTGGGAGCGTCCCTTGGCTGAATAGCAGATACAATTTACTGGATTTCCATGTCTGAACCTTTACAATAGTGCTCTGTACTCCACTTTGATGGATTTAAAGCTGGTCATTATGTTACAGGGCAAGTTGTAGCCGGAATAAAAGTAGGTCATTTCAACCAGCCATTTTAATCTGGACACAACCTTACTCTGTTATCATTAACGCTTGCCATATGCCATAGAAAGTGATAGAAACATACTCGACTTTTAAGGTAGACTAAAAAATGTTTGCTTTTGTATGGAGGCAGAAAGGTAGTAATCTATTTACATATATTTAAAATATTTCTCTGCCTCAGTAAGCAAGGTAGTTTTTGTAAGCTCCCTTTGGGGTTTTGTCTCTCCTTTCTCCTAAAACGTTGAAGTAAATTAAAAAGCGAAAAAAAAAAAACCCTACTCTGTCATTTTTGGTTGCTCTGCTGGCAACAGCGATGTTCCAGGGCTGCCGAGCACGTCGAGAGCGCCCCCTAGGCGTTGGCGCGTGGCACGGCGGGAGAAAGCGGTGGCTGATCTATGATCAGCTGCACATGGTTGTGTCCAAATCCACGCACAAAGAGGTAAGCAGGGACAGCAGCCCACAAAGTGACCGTTCTCTGTCGACTGTCTGAAGGTGGACTCACAAGCGACTCCACTTGGTTCAGAAACTTCAGATGACTTTCTTAGTGTACTTATGACAAAAATGCTGGAGAGAGTGATTTTGAAATGAAAATGAAGTCCAGGTTGGTGTCCCTGCTAAGGTTTGGGCACATGTTCTGTGGTTCATTCTGTACGTCCTGGTGCTCTGGGATTCCACAGGGCACCTTGTGTGGGGCAAGGTTGTGCGTCCAGCAAAAAGCATGAATGTCTTTTCAACTTGTGGTCTAAGATTCAAGGAAGTCCCCTCAGAGTAAGAAAAAGGACACTGGACTCAGAAAGCAAAGGTTCTAGTATTAGTCTTGGCTCTATTGCTTATAAGCTGTGTGACTTTGGGAAAATCACTCTATCTTTCTGAGCTTATAAAAATGAAGAGATTGATCAGACATTCTCCATGATTATGCCCAATTATAAAATCTGTCTTTGATCTCAGTATTGAAAATTTCTATTTTAAAATATGCCAGGCAAGTTGATATAACACTTTACTGAACTCTTGAATGACTCAAATTGGTTAAAAGAACAGAGTATATATGTTTTGGGAGTCATGTCTATTGGTGGTGACCAGCAAGAAGACAATTCAGTTGACCTGCAGCATCTTCATAACCAATACAAATTCCCATCTAATGTTAGTCACTCTTCAAAGGCAGGCCTGCTGTCCCAATTGAGCAACTCATCCCCTTCATTCTGGCTGGCACTTTCTGGCACATAGATCAGCATCCACATTGATCCAAAGGGTGGTGCTCTCAGCCCCTGTTCCATCCCTTCTGGTGGGGTGCCTGATTACTGATGGACAATTGGTCCTCCATTCACAGGGCACTGGTAGGCAGCTTCTCTGGGGAGGCATCCCCTGGAGTAATTTTGTTTTGATGCTAGTTCATCTGCAGGTGTTTGTTTATAAGACTACCTGGGGAAAACCTATTTGTTTTTGTTTGTGAAAGTTACTCTGATGCAAACAATTGGAAGAGAGGGACCTGTATTCCTGCCTGGATGGGGATGACAGGGAATTCATCCCGGAGTTGCTCACTGGGCGGCTGAGGGTCAAGGTAAGAGCAGGGATGAGGGATGCCACATGCCAACAACGTAGCAGTTTGAACTTTTGCAAAATCCATACATCCTCTTACCGCTTACCTATGCAAAAGTGGTAATTTGTCTCTCCAGCAATAATAATACTGGTCACTCTTCCTTTCTCAGTTAAAACTTTACACTGCTCTTTTAAACTTCTGTTGCTTTGCCAAGCTATCTTCTTACCCTAAAAGTCCTCTCAGAACCTGTCTGGCTGGCTAGGTCTCTGATCAAAAGCTTCCATGTCAAACAAATGTTCTGAACTGCCATTTCTTGGATATTTCTAGAGAGTCACATCCTTAGGGAAAATGTATTTAAACTCAGTATATCATAGAAGCAAAATAGTTCTTTTTAGGACCCCATGCCAGTCAAGTAAACAATCCTCTTGGGTACATGTAGTTTTTGCTTGGCCTAATTTGACTCAAAATATAAGCATGGGCATAATCACTTGGGAAATGTGGTGACTGTATCATGATGTTGGAAATATATATAAAATTTAATATATACAAACGTATAATTTTTATGAATATTTGAAATTAATAATACCTGGGAATTAAAGCAATTAGTTTTGGACAAGTTGTTGAAAGCTGTCTTTCAACTTTCAAGTAATAATAATGTATAAGAATTCCTTTAATATTACTAAAATACTTCAAAAATTACCCAGAGAAATAATTGTAGCAGGTGATATTGTACCCATTTCTTAGACAAAGGAACTCAGACTCAGGTGGGTTAAATGATTTTGGATAGTGACACAGAGCTAAAGAGAATAGTTAAGCTGGGGCTAAGCTTGGCTTCCATCTTTCTCTGGTGCACTGTCACTTTAATGACAAAGTTATATGGAATCTAAGGATTATGTTACCTTGGCAGGAGGGAAGTGACAAACTGGGGCCAATCTAAGGTCCATGCAAGCCATGAAGTGCCTGTCACAGGTATAGGTTTGGGAAGGAAGGGTTGTAGGGAATGAAAGCCCTGGAACTCATTTGAAACCTGGACTGAACAGTGCCCAGAGCATGGATTGGTCCAGCATGTGTGTGCTGAAGGGAGCCACACTCTTCCCTGAACAAGCTCTGTTTCTTCTAGTGACTCTCTCTTCTCTGTTGCTCCATTGTTTCTTCATTTTCCCATGGGCTTGAACCATTTCTTCAGTCTCTTTAGAAAAAGGATTCTGGGTCTAGGGTAGGAGTGAGGAACAGCTCATGTGCAATCCCCGTGCTATGTAGAAGACACAGGGAAGAAACAGCACAATTAGAGTGCAGAGTGAAGGCTGGGTTCTGCTAGAAATGCACATATTGGAGGCTTCCGGCTTCTCCTTTGCACTCCCTCTGCACAGACTCTTCATCTCAAAGAGGACATAAAGTGTAGCTTTAGGAGTCACCACCCAAGTATCAGCCTGGACACCCAGAAGGAAAACCCAGGACTCATTGTGCAGAGTGAATGCAGACAAATATGGCCATAGGTCTTCCTGGTGGGCTACCTGGCAGTTGGGTTAGAGTTTCATCAACAAAGAAATACAAGCTTAGCTATGTGATGGCAGAGCAAGAATCCTGGAGGCAGTGTGGCACGGTGAAGAAGAGTACAGATTTTTTCAGTCATACTGGCTTTAAATTCCTGCTGTGACATATAGTAGCTGTGTGGTTTTAAGCAAGTTTCTTAATCTTTGTCTCATTTTCCTCATCTGTAAATTGGTGATAACAGTGATTACCTGGGAGAGTTGCTGGCAGGGATAAATGGGAGACTGTAGATGATGTACTTGGCATTGTGCTGGACATCTAAGTGCTCATTAGAGGGAACCCACTATCATCACCACCATAAGAATTTAGGTTTACTTTGGGATTGGGGTTAAGATTTGGAAAGTGTGCTAGGCTTAGGCACCCCAAGTTTTGGGGATGATGATTACTTGAGCAAAGAAAGAAAGGGCAAAAAGACAAAAGGAAGGTAGGAAGAAAGGAAGGAAGGAAGGAAGGAAGGAAGGAAGGAAGGAAGGAAGGAAGGCAGGCAATAGCCACAAGCCAGTCTCCAGTCCTGCATTCGCCTTTTTCAATAGTATACATGACTATAATGGTGAGTTGCGTCTGTGGACTTTATACCAGAGGATGCTTTAACCAGGGGTGTCCAACCTGCAGCCCATAGGCCACGTGCAGCCCAGGATGGCTGTGAATGCATCCCAACACAAAATCATAAATTTAATTAAAACATTATGAAACTTTTTTGTGTGATTTTGTGTCACAATGTATTTAATGTGTGGCCCAAGACAACTCTTCTTCCAGTGTGTCACAGAGATGCCAAAAGGTTGGACACCCCTGCAAGCCTTTATGATCCCTGTTAGGAAAGATGATGGTGGTAATGACTCTGAGGTTCCATGTGACTTGGCATGAATTAGAATTTATTGGGAGGACCTTGTGCATTTATCACATCAGTCAGGCCATATATACAAATGCATCACTTGAAGTCCACTTATATAATTTTTTCAGATTTACATATCTCCATTTTTTAAAAAAAGATTTTACCTATTTATTTTTAGAGAGGGAGAAGGGAAGGAGAAAGGGAGGGAGAGAAACATCAATTGATCGCCTCCCACACACCTCTACCTGGGGACCTCATCTGCAACCAAGGCATGTGCCATGACTGGGAATTGAACCCGCAACCTTCCAGTTTGCAGGCTGGTGCTCAACCCACTGAGCCACATCAACCAGGGCATACATATCTCCTTTAAAATTAAAAAATTTCCCTGAGAAATAAGCAGAGGAAGCATTGCTATCTCTGTTTTTGCATGGGAAAACTGATGCTTAGAGAAAATAAAGCATGGGAAATTCCCTAGCAATTTGTCTAGCACATAGTAGATGCTGATTTCCTTAGTTATTATTGCCATTTACAAGGAGCTATAGCTCAAGGGTTAACAGACACTTGTCTCCTGGCCCATGCCCTGCTCACCCCACAGCTGCCTTTCCAGATGTCTTACCTTTGGATTGGGAAAACACTTTTTTGAATGGTAGATCATTGAGATACAGGCCTCTTCTTGTGGTATGTGGGGATTCAAATCCTCCTCACCTCCTTTGCTCACCCTGGCCCAAGATGCCGGCAGAACACAAGGTCCCTGATCCCTGCTAGAATACAGCTGTCTTTATTGTGACGTGGTTTATTGCCCATAGTTTTTTTGAGTTTGAAATGGCATCAGACTCACATGAAATTTGCTGTTGAGTTGTGAGGTGGTTCAAGAGCTTACAGCCCAGAATTCCCTGGAAATACCTTTAATGTGAATGCTGTAATGTGGGCAGTCATATAGGCCAACATGAGCTGATCACTCTGACTTGGCTGTGTATAGGACAAGATACTGCGGCTTCCCTCAGCAGAGAAGCCTCTTACTTCATCTCCTCCCACTCCTCTTCCTCCCCTTCCTCCCACTTCCTTCCCCCCCTCCCCCGACTTCCTTTGTTGCCAGTGGGAACATTAGTCCAGATTTCCTGATCTGATATCAACAAAAACAGCAGACACTTTTTAATTTTCATTAATTATTCTCCCTCACGTCCCATGAATACGCTGGGTACAGGATTAAGGGTTCTGCCCACATTGAGAGTTTCATCAGCAAAAGAGAAAGCATTGTGAAACAGTATAAACCTTAGAAACCTGAATTTATTTTGTTGTGAAGAATTCTAAGTACTTCCCTGTACTTGGAGGTCTATTACTAAAAGAAAGTGTTACCTAAAAATAGACTTGTTCTTGGAAACGGACTTAAAAGTTCGGCTGTGCTTCCTTTTGGCACAGGTCAGGTTTCCAGAGCCAGGCAACGATCCAGACGAGGCTGACCTTGCCCTCCTCCTCACCCTGTGTTTTCTGTGGCCTTGTTATCCAGATAACTGCTCCCTTTCTCCACTTACCTCTGGCCTCTGGCCTCTGAATTATCTCAGGGAAAAGCTCTCATTTGGCTGGCAAACCTTTGAGAATGAATTGATAAGGAAAAGGATATGGAGCTTCCACTGGCCCTTCATGGAATCTTAAACAGTGCTGGGGGCTGGTTCTACTTTACTTTCAAAAACCATTGTTTCCTCCATAGGCTTTTGAAAGAATGGTGGAACTTGTATTTATTTTTGTCTTTGTAGCATGAAATGGACATTTATTTATTCATTAGTCCCTACGTTGAACATTCAAATATATATATATATATATTTTTTTTTTTTTTTGTGGGGGGGAACAGCTTTGTGCTAAGCTCTGCTGCCACAGTTTATTGAGGCTGAATTCCTGGTTTCAAGGACTTCATTTTTCAGTGAGTTATGGCACTCACTGCTGCCTTAATTGTAGGGAGGGGCGGATACATGAAACCTCTTTTCTTATTCTTAGGTCTTTATCTTCTCCCTTCCAACTCTCTCTGTATCTTACATGGCCAGGTAATGTACAGCCTCTAAGACTAAGCTCTTACCTGCCTTTCTTCCAATAAGCTTTTCATGGTCACACCTACCCTACACCCTCCTCTAAACACATGTAATGTTTTTCTTTGCATAGCCTTTATTTCTATATGTATCATATAGTTATTTATGTATGTGTCAATAGTCCCAAACTATAATCAGGTTTATATGTAATAGGTGCTCAATAAATGTTGAATGTTGAACAAATGTTTCTACCATTTCTCTAAAAGCTGCTTTCAACTGAAGTAAGGTTGAATGGCTGCCAGAAAAAGACACATTAGGTTATTCCAATGTTAGTAAAATAAAAATCTTGGAAATGACAGCATCATGCCCCCTTGGGGCTGTGCAGCCAATTCTATGCATAAAAATAACGGTGGTGCATTGCATCGTGGTGCCCGGGAAGGGGAGGGGCAGTGGTGCACTTTTCTCCTTCAATATGTAAAATGGCTTTCTCATCTCCTCCGGAGAAAAGAACAGGTTCATAAATGCAATAAAAATCCAATTTACTAAGCAAAAGGATATAGTCTTCTGGTAAATAGTCAAGTTAAAAATTTCTTCTTATTTTATCTCCTGTTGGAAAGTTTGCAAAATGTCCACTTTAGTGGCTCAGGAAATATGTTAGAGGGGCAATGGTGATACCTAAGGTCTCAGAGTACCTTTGGCTCATCATTTTAAGTGTTAGTTATGATTGTGCTATATCATGGGCATGGATATAAAAGGTGTGTCTATGATTAGGTTATAGTTATAGTGGCCCCAAGCTAACTCTTTTTAGATTTTTATTTTACTTATTTATTTATTTAAATTATTTATTATTTTTAATTGCATTAGATATATAATTCGATGTTGCATTAGTTTCAGGTATACACCCCAGTGATGAGACATTACATGTATAACTAACTAAGTGATCATCCTGATAAATTTTATACCCATCTGACATCATATGTGGTTATTATAATATTATTAACTGTATTTCCTATGCTGTACTTCACATCCCCATGAATATTTTGTAACTACCAATTTGTACTTTTTAATCCCTGTTAAATTTTATACCCATCTGACATCATATGTAGTTATTATAATATTATTAACTGTATTCCCTGTGCTGTACTTCACATCCCCATGAATATTTTGTAACTACCAATTTGTACTTCTTAATTCCTTCACCTTTTTAACCTATCCCTCCAACCCCTCTCCCGTCTGTCAACCAACAACATGTTCTCTGTATCTCTGAGTCTGTTTCTGTTCTGCTTGTTCATTTAGTTTGGATTTTAGATTCAGTTGTTGTAGATATATATTTATTGTCATTTTATTGTTTATATTTTTAATCTTTTTTTTTATTTCTTCTTAAAAAAGACACTTTAACATTTTATGTAAAACTGGTTTGGTGATGATGAACAACTTGAGCTTTTTCTTGTCTGAGAAAGTCTTTATACGTCTTTCAATTCTAAATGATAGTTTTGCTGGATAGAATAATTGTACTTGTAGGTCCTTGCTTTCATCGCTTTGAATATTTCTTGCCAAACCCTTCTGGTCTGCAAAGTTTTTGTTGAGAAATCAGCTGACGGTTTTATGGGAGTTCCCTTGTAGGTAACTAATTGTCTTTCTCTTGCTGCTCTGAAGATTCCCTCTGTCTTTAACCATGGGCATTTTAATTATTGTATGGGCCTCTTGAGGTTCATCTTGCTTGGGACTGTCTGAGCTTAATATGTCTCTTTCCTTCAACAGGTTAGGAAAGTTTTCTGTCATTATTTTTTCAAGTAGGTTTTCAAATTTGTACTTGTTCTCTTTTCCTTCGGGCACAACATTCCCATGATGCGAATGTTGGCACTCTAGAAGTTGTCCCATAGGCTCCTTATTCTATTCTCATTATTTTAGATTCTTTTTACTTTTTGCTGTTTTGATTGGGTTTTTTGCTTCCTTATATTCTAAATCTCTGTTTTGATTCTTGGCTTCATGTACTCTACTGTTGATTCCTTGTAAATTATTCTTCATTTCTGTTAGTGTACCCTTCATTTCTGACTGGTTCTTTTTTTATGATTTCCATGTCCTTTTTTTATGCTCTTAAAGTTCCTCTAAGTCTATCTACTCTTCCCCTAACTTCATTGAGCATCCTTATAACCAGTGTTTTGAACTCTGCATCTAGTAGATTGCTTGCCTCCATTTTGTTTAGTTCTTTTTCTTGAGTTTTGTTCTATTCTTTCATTTGGGACATGTTTATTTGTGTCTTCATTTTGGCATCCTTCCTGTGTTTGTTTCTATGTATTAGAGAGAGCTGCTGCATCTCTCGGGCTTGGTAGAGTGGCCTAATATAGTAGGTGTCCGGTATGGTCCAGTGGCACAGCCTCCCCGTTCACCTGAGCTGGGTACTCTAGGTGATGGCCCCCACCCCTCTGGGCTGTGTACACCCTCCTGTTGTAGTTTAGCCTTGATTGCTGTTGACACATCAATAGGAGAGATCTACTCCTAGGCTGGTAGTCTACAAAGACTGGCTACAATGACCACCGTGGAGGATCAGCTGTGCAGAGGCCCAATCCTTAGGGCAGGACTTATTTCATTGAGGTTCTGGTGCCTGCTGAGCTTGCCCCTTGAGTATGTTGCTTGTGGGGTGGTTGGGTGGTGCTTCAATGTGGCCTGAAGTCATACACTGTGTGTTCTGGCTCTGGGGCCTCCCAGAAGGTGCAGGACAAGTTCAACTGCCTCCTGTATTTTGTCCAGGGCCAGATGGTGTGAGCTACTAAGCAATTTGCAGAAGGTACTCAGGGTCACTTAACCAGAGCTACAGGGCACACTGAAGCCAGATGCTGCTGGTTTGAGAGATCTTAGGAAAGTGTGGAGCCTGAGTCAAGCTAGGCCATTTGTATGGAAAAGCCACTGGAAACAGCTTGGCTGGGACCACAAATTGGGTGGGGTAGGGTCTCAGGGAATTACCAGGGTAGGGCAAATAGTGTGAGCCAGGTTGGAGGAGACTCAGATGTGGTGACCGCCAGCCAGCTCTGTTAGGGAAGGCCTCAGAGAAGGAGCAATGGTCTCTGCCAGCACTTCTGTCTGAGAGGAGGCTGTTTCCCCCCACCTCCAGCACTTGTCCTGATGCCAGACAGTTCAGTTCCTCCCATAAGTGCCTGGAACCTTTTGAGCTGCTGCCCCAGTGCTGTAGCTTAGAGTGAGTATGTCCAAGTAAGTTTGTGTGCAGGCCCCTTTAACCCTTTCGGTACGAGCACTCTTTCCGCCGCGACACTCCCGCTGTACGAGGTGAGCCATCGTGAGCCATTGTATGGGTGCCGGATATATCCAGCGCTCGTCCACGCAGGTCATCAAATGGGCGCTGGATATATCCGGCACTTGTACCAAAAGGGTTAAGAGTTGGACTCCAGAAGTCCCCCAATCACTGATGGTTTTTATAGTCAGAAGTTATGGGGATTTCTCTTTCTGGCACTGGAACCCTGGGCTAGGGGCTTGGTATAGGGCTGGGACGCTTCACTCCTTAGAGGGGACTTCCCCAGCTGAGATGTCCCTTCCAATTTTATCTATTACACATGGGTGAGGCCAGCCCTTCTGCATCTCCTCTCCTCTGTTCAATCTTGATGTGGCTGCTTCTTTATATCCTCAGTTGCAGGACTTCTAGTCATCTAGATTTCAGGTGGTTCTGAATGATGGTTGTTCTATAGTTTAGTTGTAATTTTGATGAGGTGTTCAGATTTTTTAAAAATGAAAATTCCTACTATCATTTTGTGTGAGTGTGACTTGCTAGAAGAGTACTTGGCATTAGAGAAAACTGGTTCTGAGCATGAGCTCTTCCCTTTCCATGGACCTTAGAAGTCTTTAAGAGTTAGTTTCCTTGTCTGTAAATGGAAACTATAATAACTGCATTTTCCTCCATAGGTTGTTACATAGATTGGATGAGATACTATATAAAAAACATATAGCACAGGCTGGTATAGAAGGCCCAATACATATTAGCTATAATAAAGATGATAATACTGAAAAGGTAGTCTGCACTATTTTCCTAGGTCTACTGTGAAAAATTGCCATAGACTGGGTGGCTAAAAAAAAATTATTTTTTCACAGTTCAGGAAGCCAGCAGTCTGAAATCAAAGTGTAGCAGGGTTGGTTCCTTTTGGAGGCTCTGAGAGAGAAAGCATCCATGCTTCTCTCCTCACTTCTGATGGCTGCCTGCAGTCCCTGGTGTTTCTGGCCTTGTGTGTGCGCCGCTCCTCGTCTTCACGTGACATTGTCCTCTCACTGCACTCTCTCTGTTCTCTCCGTGCTCTCTTCTTTAAGATCACCCCCAGTCATTGGATTTAGGACCCACCCTAGTCCAGTGTGACCTCAACTACATCTTAAAAGACTCTATTTCCTAATAAGGTTACATTCTGAGACCTCTGTAGATAGGAATTTTGGGGGACACAATTCACCCCACTACATAATCATAAAAACAAAATGAGGACATGGTCTTAAAGACAAAATCCTAAACATATCCAGCTGGTGAAAGGGTTCATGGCCAATAAAGGTTAATTTGGAACAGCTATTTGAACTTTCCATGGACTATATTTTATTAATAAGGTTTGGTTCTCAAGTTTTCTTTCTTTAGGTAGGTCTACAGGACCATAGAAAAAGAGATAATTTCTGAGAAAAATGGTGTTTTCCTAATTCACTTAGGTTATAATTCAGTTTTCCCCTTATTTTCTCAGTCAGTTTGTACCATACCTTTATTCAGCATCATCAGAGATATGGAAGATTTTGGCTAATCAGAGTCTCTGTTTCATGAGAAGTATCCATGTATCTCACTTCTGACCAATTCAGGAAGAATTTAAGTACAGTGAAATTCATGATACATGGACACACTGATGAAAGTAATATGGTTCTGCCTCAGTGATTCAGAAAGGTGTCAGGGTTTTGCCAGGCTCAAATTTTAAACAACAGTCATAACTGCAGTAGAAATATATAGATGATGGCTAATAGAAAATTACAATTAACCGAATGCTAGACTGGAAGGGAATAGCTGTTCTCTTCAATTACAAATTAATAAGTAAGTGAGTTGGGATGGTGATTTGGCTCACCCTTTTTGCTTTATGCTTCTACATTTCTGTCCATGCCATGGTTCCCGGGCAAAGGTTTAGGGTGTTACACCAGATACTAAGGGAAGATTCTCACAGGGGCATGACTTCAGGGCCAACGCTGCCCTGGGAATCCTTCCTCTCCTCCCTGTGATCTCCAGAGATGATTCACTCATTCCAGAGGAAAAAAAATGATCATCTACGGAAGTGCAAGATTTAATGCTTTAATACTTATGCAGTGGTAGAGGTGCTTAGATGAAATGCAATATAGAAATGTAAAATAATATGCATTGGCAATTCAAATTTTGATTTTTTACTACTTTATATTTATGGCACAAGTCCTGCTGGGACCATTAGAGTTAAGGTTATATCGTGTTTTCATTTTAAATCTCTATTTTCAAGTGCTTTTGACACATGTATGTTTTCAAGCCAAAGGGGATTTTGTCTTAAAACAAATCATATGAGAAAAAACAATCTGATTTAACACCCTTCACTTAAGGGAACCGAAATAAAAGAAGTTAGTGTTTTCAAATAGTATTTGGTACCTTTATAACTTAGAAATAAGATCTCTTAAAAGCAGAATTTTGATTTTTTTCGATGATCACACATTTGTATTAGGATTTGTGACATAAAAGCAAGAAAGGAATTCATTATTCAGGGGTGGGAGTTGGGAACAAAGTCAGTAGAAAAGGACCAGTTTGGAGTCATTAATGTCACAGAGAAGTTACGTCGCAAATATCTCAGTGCTGATTCCAAGGATCAGCCTCATGCAGTTACATAGGTTTTTGTTCCGTGGATTTTTTTATGACTCTTCACACCTCTTTATTTTAGCTTCTTATCATTGAGAATATTGGCCTAAACTAAATAACCCCAGAAGAAACCTGTGATCTGGGGAATTTTAGTTTGAATTTACCCTACCACAAAGGAAAGGTAGAATATTCCCTCAAGATATTCTTGATACATTTAGGTTCAAATTTTTCTTTCAGTGCTGCACAGAGAATAGAAAATAAGTTAATTAGAGTCTAAAGAAAGGATTTTATCTAACAATGTCTGAATACTCCTTACTTTGAGGGCCCTTAATTTTAGATACAAGGCTTGTGAGGGAAGGAGGATTGCAAACCCAGACTTGCTATAATTTTCCTGTGTTTCTGACACCTTTGCTCTAAATAATCCCACAGAGCCAAACTTACACACCTTTCAAATACAGGAGAAATAAGCTTATTAAATTTTAATCATCAACATGCTCCATCTAATTATGTTGTATCTTGTCTTAACTTGTGATTACTGGATAATAAATTTAATTACTTAGATTTTTCCTTGCTATTTATGTATATAAACTGGTTTCCAGTGAGTGCAGAGTTGCAGACTCCTGTGAGCAAGGGAAGTGAATAACCCTTAATTTTCAAATCATGACCTCAATAGAGCAAGAGAGCATGTGTGTATGTGTGTGCATGTACGTGTAAAATTTGTTATTCTAAGGAGAAAGGCAACACCTTTATAATTAGACCCCCCCCCCCTTGGCCCTCAAGGGTGTCCTAATAAAGAAAATTTCATACATTGATGTGCTTCCCATCTCTTCATTTCTTTGTTCTATCATCCTGTTGTTAATAACACCCTGCAGCAAAAAAATGTTTGTGAGGCTTAAGAGCTGTCCAGATAAGAGAAAAGGTCATGATCCCCCTCCTGTGTGTTCATCAGCCAACAAACAGCAATCTGAAAGCAAGAGGATGCCTGTCAATATGGAGTGGGCAGGCGGCAGCACACCATCAAATTGGAGGCAGTGAATGCTCATACAGTTGCACTGAGCCCCAAACTTAACCCCAAATCAATGATCACCAAAGTATTACAATATAAAGTGACTGAATCATAGGGGCAGGGGTGGAGAGAGAGGACATCTGGGGGAAGCTTTATAAATTCGAAAAGTCAGGAAGGTGGGATGTCACCACCTTTGGGTTTCTATGGTGAGTGTGTTATGGACAATTAAGTGAATAAAATGCAGCCGAGGGCATGCATGCCCCATTTACCAGTGTGCGGTGTGCAGGGTTCTTAGCTTCTACCTCAGCAAAATAGAGAATATGAAGCTGCTTGCTTGATTTTAGGCCCCAACTTTGCCATGAGTAGCATTAATTTATGTGTATGTCATTTTTCTGCCTTTGATAACTGCATAAACAGCATGTGTCATAGGACAAATGTCATTCTTATAATGCAGAGGGAAAAAAATCTTTACAGACCAGATTTTTTAAAGAAATGAGTGAAGAGTCATATGACTTTTTCCCCAGATTAGTTTAAACAAAACCCCTTTTCTTTCCATCCCTGGAGCTCTTTGCTTTCAGGCATTTTGTTAGAAAACCCTCCTCTTCCAGGAGTGGAGATAGATAAGAATTCCCCCATCTACTGGCTCAAATACTAACTTCCCTCAGGCAACTGGGTTTAATTTAAATAGGGAAATTGAGTACTACACAATAAAAAATGTGAGATTTCAATGAAAATGATACAAAACTTGTATTTGTATAGGCTGCTTTCTGTAGGTATAATTGTCCCTTCCCTGTTTATTATAAACTCCTGAATAATATTTCTTTTGGAGATGGGGAAACCACAGACAAAACTGTAAAACATATGGTTAGAATAAATATATTTGGTAGTAATGAGAGTTTTATCTTGCATTTTCCTTTTAAAAGTGTAAATGTTTTGCTCTTCCTAGTAATCCATTTGATTATTTTCTGTTTTGTCTGTCTCTGTATACAAGTGTGTAAATGTATGTGTCTCTTTATGTATGTATGGATGTATGTACCTATCCATATGCATGTATGTATTATCTGTTTATGTATGTGTGTATGCATTATCTATCATCTATCTATCTATCTATCTATCTATCCATCTATCATCTATCTATCATCTCTCTCTGACTCTGATTCCATTTACTTGTGCTGCCTGGTGGCCTTACAAAACAGTCCAGCATTGGAACTTCCCTACCTGCCATCTTATAAGCAAAATCTTGAGATCTTGTTCCTTCCAACATTCAACCTTAGACAAAAATCTAAGAACATTGGGTGAAACGAAACATTCAAGTTCTATAAGTTTCTGTAAGATAATTTGCTAAGCCTGAAAAACAGAACTGAGAAGAAGCTGTTTGCTTGTCCTGATGTCTTAATGTGCCTGACCATTCCTAAAACTTAGCTTATAGAAAAATCCCACCTTGAAACTCCCTCATCATTATTACTTTTCTTACAACTCAGGACATCTTGTACTTCCTTTGGTGACTCCCTCTCCCCACACAGGCACACACAAACACATATGCATGGACAACAAAAATACCTCCGAGACACCTTCACCAAAAGCATACTTAACGGTGTAAATTAAAAAAAAAATCAAGAATAAGAAACCTACCTGCTGGAAATCAGACTATTCTGATTTCTCCTCTAAATTTCCAAAAGAAATTCAGAGGAAGAACTGATGAGTAATTTTTAAAAAAATGTGATTTGCAATAAAAATGAATGTTTAGTCGAGGAAAGCTGGCGGGGAGGGAGTGAAGACAAAGCAAACACCGACAGAGAAGCTGGCCAGGGAGCGCTCCGGGACGTTTCTCAGTTGCTGGCTGGTGTTCTTTGAAGTGTACGTGCTGCATTGACTAGCGGGTGCCTGGAGCTCAGCTAGAATGCCAAGTCCATTTTTTTCTCTCTGATAACACAGGAGACCTATTGCAGAGACAGGCACAGACAAAAATCATTGCAGCTCTCATACTGTGGACCAGGATGTTTATTAGAGATTTTTCTGCCCTTTCCAGGGAGAAATAAAAATACAATCTGAAAACATTGGAAGCAATTAAACATTCAAGTTTTAGGGTTAATAAAGGATAACTTTATTTTTCTTGTACTGTAAACAGGTTTTCTTTGTAGTGTAGAGCAGAGTTTCTTAGCCTATACTTCAGGATCAAGGGTGTTTCTCTAGCCTGGGAGCAGCCTACCTGGTGAGCCCAGTGAAAGGGGGCTGCAGCATCCTGGGGCCCACCTGTGAGTGCCAGTGAAGTTGCAGGAGTGAAGGGTGCTGGGGATGGAGTTCTGTCTTTTGATTAACAACTGCTTAAGCAACCATTTGGAGAAAGCGTTTACAGAAAAATTTAGGTCAACCTATACTAGGTCAACTGCTATGCCTTGAAGAATAAGAATACAGCATTCCCATTCAGTATATAATACAATGCTCTTCACACAGGAATAAATCAACAAATGCTGTTGACTGGTGACTGACTTTACTTAATGTCTACCCTTTACGTGCCTCAAACCGCTTTGATGGTATTGGTTCGCTGATATTTTTTCAGTAACCCATGGTAAAACGTAAAATTTCTCCCCCCCCCCCATAATTAAGCAAATGAGGCAGTCAGCAGACCGGGTTATTTCTAGACTTCCCTTCATCACTGACATTGGCCAAATCACTGTTATGGACCAGTTTCTTTTCCTGGGAAACACTGTTTTTGAACCAAGGAACTTTGAAAGTCAAGTGTTTTCCCAGTTCCAAAGTAAGATTTAGCTCCCAATAAAACTTGATGGCAGTGCTGTTGTTGCAAAAAGCAACAACATCCCTCAGCAATGTTGTTGTAGTGCGATCATTAACAAGTTTAACATCGACTGCGCTGAGTACCTTATGTACATGGTCTCATTTAATCCTCACACTAAGCATATACAGTAGGTGCTATTATTATCCCTGTTTTATAAATGAGGAGACAGGCAGCGGGAAGCTTAGAAACTTGCCCACACTCACATAGTCATGAGTGGTGGGGCCATTAGTTACTGCATGTTTAATTAGATGGCAAGATCTTCTAAGGCTTTTCTCTTTTTTTCTCTCTTCCAGCAGCCCCACTCCCCTCACACCAGCACGTACACGTGCACACACCATACCACACTGCCTTGCTCCTGGAGATTCTTGATGCATTTCAAGCACTTGAACCCATAAAACTCTAAAACTACAATAAAACCCAATCTACTAATTTAAAGGAATGACAAGTTCAATCAGCCTCAATATTATCTTGAGATATAACCCATAACAAAAATTTTCTTTCCCCCTTCTAAAGTGTCCCAGTTTATATAAGTGACAAGGTCTCAAATTATATAAGTAACTAGAATCATATAAATGACAAGGTTGATTTTCATGTTTGACAAGTGGAATCAGTATCATTACTTTATAGTCACAACTCATGTTTTCTTAAATTAGCGAACCAGGAGAAAACGAGAACATCAAATTATTCTCTGAAGGGAATCTCATCTGAGTCGATATTTTATTTTGTTGGAGTCTCTGATAAGTATTGATTCATGGATTGGTGGACTGATTTGAATTTGAGCCTATACCAGACTTGTTAGAACACACGTCTTAATTAAACTTTTTGGGGAGCAGAGGGAATTCTTTTTGATTTAATAATTGGTTGTCAGCAAAGAAGACTCTTACAAGTAGGGCTTTTTTGGGGGGGATTCAGGTGTGAATTTATGTTACCTTTCCCACAGCACTGCTCTATGAAAAATATAAGTAAAAGGACCCCCGTGCATATGCTTAGTACTGCTAGCCCCAAACAGTGATCGGTTGTTTTTTATTCAGTTTTATATCAGGGCTAAGTCCTCTGGCCTCACCCATTCAGATCAGTGGTAAGTGTGGGATCAAGGGTGTGGATAGAACTGACCTTTCCTGACCTCTTTTTCCTAAGATAAACCTTGGCAAATGATAATCAGAAGAATGCTGGGCAGGTCATTCAGACTTTTCAGCAACCATGCAAAGCTAAAGCCTCCAGCTTGCTACCTGCTTGAGGAAATTAGACTCCAACTTGCTGCAGGCCACATTGTCATGAACACTGATTTCTTAGGAGGCAAACAAAGAAATTTGGATAATCAGCAACCTCCTGGGTGCCTGAGAGCTACAGCCTAAAGCAAAGAAGAGGTTGAAGAGAATAAGTAGCGGAGGATCCCAAGACCAATTCTTCCTCAGAGTTATAGCACGTGTCCTCATGGCCAACCAGGGCAGGTCTCTTTCCACTATCTTCTCAAATGGAATGGGAAGTGGCAGGGCTCCAATAAGGCCTTGGGAATGAAGCACACACCTTTCTGAGCTGCAATCAATTGTCAGAGCCCTATTTTTACCTGCCCTTCTAAGTTTAATACATTTTCTTATCCTGCTGGGGTGACTCACCTGGCACAGACGGTTTCTAAAAAAATGCCCCATCAGCAAGTCGACAAGCTTATTACCTTGTTAATTTGGGTCACTGCTCACTAATAATTTAACTAATAACATGGTATTTTTTTAACAAGGCATTTACTGCATTTATTATTTCTTTTGGCTAGTGCTATAATAAATACAGTGAAATTTATTAATTTATGAAGCTTTTATCGAATACAAATGCCTTTGCCATGGTCTTAAATTTTTAAGTCTTCATATTCATATTCTATTGCTGTCATGTTTTCCTAATGCTGAGATGCAGGAT
>VMDR010019093.1:0-18611 GCA_007922815.1 Macrotus californicus
TGGATCAATGTACAGATAGACAGGAACTCTTGGTAGAAAAAAAGGAAATTCAAACAGTGGGAAACTCTTGGTAACTCTTATTACCTCATACTCAGAAACTCTTGAATAACACTTATTACCTCCACACCCTAAGTTCTGGATTCACACATTTAAGAAAGAGTGGCAGGCATAGTTTTAGGTGATTGAATGTAACCTAAACAAAAGTGAACCAAATTAATACAATACAAAAGGTGCTGTCTTAAGGCATTAATTTTTTCCATCACTTATGAAATCACAGTAGAAATATTTATTTAGGTGTTAAGGTCAAAAGCATGCCCAATTTTATCTTCTACATTATTCCTCCATTGAAGAAAAAATCCAGAACACCACACTTAAGGATAAGTCTACTTCTTGTCCAACTGGATATTTCACATGTCAATAACATCTGAACTTCCTATGCGGATCCTTCTTTTTAGAAAATCAAATAAAGCATGAAAGGGGGAAGTGCTCTGGCTTAGTTCCCTCTTGTTCAATAACTAGAATAAGAAACTCGGTTGGACTGACAAGTGCAATAAGAAAGTTTGTCCAAAAGACATAATAGAACAAAAGAAAACATGAAGAAAAAAAAAGCTTTAGAGAGTTGTAGAGCTAGATATCATTATTTCTTCTTTTAAGTTCATTGCAAAGAAAAGGTAAATGATTTCTGCTAAAATACGTCAACAGCATCTGATACTGGAGAATACGTTTCTCAATAAAAGGATACTCAAAATAGGAGAATTTCCTCTGTAAGATACTAACAATGTAAAAATACAAAATGATGTCACTATAATAGCTGTGAGAATTAGAATATCTCCTAGGGAGAGATTAGCCTGTCAATAAAAAAAAAATCACAAGGAAATTCTAAAGTCAGCAAATTCTAAGCATCAAAGTCTCAAAGAAAATGGATTTTTTATTTCTTTAAGAAAAAAAAATGGACAGTAGATTTTCTTTGTTAAGCAAAACTGCTTTGCACAATGAATGCATTTAGTAGCTCCAGATATGTCTTAAATACCAATTTAAAAGCATTCTTTAAATGACAAGTACTTAAAGCATAATAGATGCAAAGAAAAAAAGCCTATAACCTGAAATGGCTAAAAACTTTAAAGCAGAAATCCCTTTTTGCAAGAGGTAGAAACTAGAAATGATACCACAGATTGTCCCAGTCTGTTTATACTTACTATAAAAAAATAACACATTTCAGAGGTAGTCTGATATAGTAGAAAAGTCACAGGCTATAGTAGGCTAGTGTAATAATGTAGAAAAATTATGAGCTTGAGTTCTGCCATCTGTAACAAAAAGGGGAGCTGCCATCCTCCATGCAGGATTGTAGTTGGAACAGATAAAATACCAGCACAGAACAAAACGTATATATAGGCGTGACCTAAATGGTAGTCACTGTTATCATTAAAGTTTTATTAAAGAAATAGTGCTTGCAATGTGTAAAAATGAAACCTGAAAGCCAGTCTTAGAATTATGTTTCAAAACTAAATTTAATCCCACAATAATGAATAAAAGGAATACCAGCTACCACTGAAGGGAAATTAAGACAACTAATATACAGCTCTGGCCTTAATAGAATTTAAAGTCTTTTACTCAAAGAAACATTTATTGGGCAAAAACTTTGTTCCAATCATTAAGGCTAAGCTAAGAGGATGTAAAATGAATGAAGACACAGTCAAGTCTTCCTGGAGCTAATAGTTGAGTGATGAAATATGAAAGCATGTAATTAGAGTCCATGTAAGAGATAACTAGAGGGACGGACCCAGTAATGTGGAAGGAATGTGGAGGAAATGTCATCTAACTACTTGGAGGTTGACAGAAAGAGTTCAAACAGAAGGTAACCCTCAGGATGAGTTTTGAAGAAAACAAAGGATCTTGCTCAAGTGACATGCAGAGGGCCCAGGCGCATGAGTGAGCAGGTGCTTAGGGGTGAGTGTGTTGCAGCCTAGGAGGCAGTGGTTGAAAAAGATTTTGTAGAACCATCCTTGGGTCATACAACAGTAAGACCTTTGGATATTCTCTAAGAGATTGCAGGGAGCCAATGGACAGCTTTAAGTAGGAAGGTCCTACTGTTTTTAACAGGAATCACTCTGGGGTCAATGTAGACTGAAGGGGTTTCAGGTGAGTGGGATCAGGGCCTATGACCACAGCAGTCTAATTAGAATAAGGTTGTAATCATGTAGATCAGAAACAAGATCCAAACTAAAGCAGAGGCAATGAGGAGGGAGATGAGGAGCCAAATTAGGGTATTTCTAAAGTAAAATCTCAAGGACTTGATAAACGATTAGACATGTGGGCAGTCACGGCTGACTCAGGTTTTGAGCTTGGAGAAATGGGTGGGTGGTGATGCCAATAGTGGAGCCAGAAAACATAAGAAGACAGATGGATTTCATAGGACAGAAGAGATTATTAGTTCATCTGAGGACGTGAATTTTGGAGGGTTTAAGAAAGATAGATAGCTGCATTAACAGCTATAAATGAAAACAAAATATATCTTCTAGAGCATTTATAAGCCAAGAAATATATTTGACTGTTTATATTACTGAAAAAGCTCTTTAATTGCTCCTGTTGCTAAATATACCATAGGCAAAGTTGAGTCTAATCTTTTTTGTTTGTAGGCTCCGCTAAACCAAAATGGATTTAAAGACCAAGTATTTAGACTATATCAGCAAATACACATTGCCAGGGTGAGCCCTACTATCTCTGCAGCAGTTGCAATTCTGTACCTTTTACTGTTGGCATTTCTCCAATCGACTTCACTGGGACTGAATTCTAGCATACTGTCAATTCTTTTTCTTCTCCATAGGCACAATTCTATAGTGCCACACAGGGGTGGAGGAGAAGTGGACTCAGCTTTGTGGTCAGAAATCAATCTCTCCCTTTCCTATGACAAAGTTAGCTCCCTAGGCAAGGCAGGCATGCACAAGAAAATGAATACATCAGTTCCACTGTACTGCATGGGACCCCTGCCCAAGGGTAAAAGCATTATTGGAAACATCTTAGGTTTTAAGGTTGGCATTTCTCCTATGTTATGCATCAACTTGGAACATGGGAAGTTTGAGGGTTTTTATACCAGGCATAGACGACACCATACTTCTCTTACCAAGACATGGATCTATCACCTCCAATGGCTTATTATGATAAAGCGTTCTGGCTTTGAAGACATTCCACGTCTGGCCTAATAGACTTTCTATGGTCCTCCTGCCTCTAGCTTGCCCCCCTCACATCCTCTAAGGTACTTGTCATTCCCCCTGAAGCCACCCACCATTTTATCCTCAATGAAAAGTACTACACAAATTGGCAAAGTAAATAGAATATGATTTTTGCCCTTATTATTGATTAGCTGATTATTCCCACTCAGAGGTCATTTATTATATGAATCATTCTCAGATCATTCCCTCACAAAAATTATTCCCCCCTTATTCAAATGTGCTCAGCCCTTTGCCTACACCTCTTGAATACTCTGATCCCTTTCCAACCTATATTATAATAATTTGTGTGTATATTTACTGTCCTCTTTAAGAGAAGGACAAGCCTGATTTATCCCAAAGGTCCTAGCATAATGGCTTTGTATATAGTTGGTGTTGATTAAATATTGTTGAAGGAATGAGTAACTGATTGACTCTCTGATTGAATGAATACAGAAGAGATTTTTGCAGAAAGACTGTGCCCTCCCAGAAGTACATTAGGTCTAGGATATCCCAGAAACTGGTAACTCGGGACTTTCAATATGTTTCTCATGCCAGAAGAGGGCTCAGGCCATGGCCTTTGGTCTACAATTGATGCCAGATGCCAGAGCCTAAAATAAAAATTGTGGGCATAACTTCCATTCTTGATGCATCAGCTATCTGTTTTCCTCTATATAATGATATCAAAATAAAATTACATAATATTTTTAAACACTATATAATCAAATGTTTCTTATTATTTTTATATCTCACTGATCAACAGAACTGCATTTCTGGTAAACACATAAATCCAATTCATGTAAATCAAAATAAAATACTTTGTTAATAGAGAGGAAGTTATGAGAATCCCTGCAATAAGTCCTTTGCAGGGTAAAGAATTCATCTAGAGAGTCAAAAGAATGAGAATAAATAATTCCCTCACTCCTTTTTTCTTCTATCTTTTGCCTCTCTCTTCCTTTCTATTTTTAATTACCTGGAATAAAGTTCAAATAAAAAAAATTATTTGGTTTAACATAGCCAACTTCAGTATACCAGTACATAGTGGGGAATTTCTTAAATCTGAAACGTGGTTAGAGGCATGAGAAAGAGATGGAGAACAAACTGTTTCAAAACAGTCCACAGAGTTGGCCCAGAAATGACCTGGTTAATAGTTAATAAGGTGGAAACAGCCTCATCACCTTAAGAGTGCATGTACCTGATTCAGTATCATTCTTCGAAGATGCCACATTCTTGGACTGGCTCCCCTCCCAGGGCAAACTAAAATATGTGTACATAGGCTAACAGACCCCAAGTAACCTTCCATATCTGAAAAGAGGAAGCGCCCTGTCAAGAGACAGGGAGTAATGTCCTGAAAATATTCCTATGCCTCCCACATTACTTTTAGGTCAGAGAATGAGGAATCTGACCACACAATTGACTGAGTATGTCCTAGGTTAGGTTTACTCATATATCATGACCCAATGTGGAAGAAATCCTTCCCTCCAGGGAGGCAGGGCTTCCATTCACAAAGAGTCCAGACATAAACTCAGCAGAGTTGTGCATACAGAATTCCAGAGTGTGCTCTATAAACCTGTTTCATGAAGAACAAATGTGAGAACTTTAGGCTTTGCATGACAGTTCAACAATGCATAGTGACTGCAGTAGATAGAATTCCCAAATAGCACCCAAGATTCCCAACTCCTGTGCATATACCTGTCTACTCTCTTTCCCTTGAGTGTGGACAGGACATAGGATTTTAGAAGGGATTTCACAGATGGAATTAAGATTCATAAGCAGCTGACTTTGAGTTAATCAAAAGAGAGATTATCCTGGGTGGGCCTGACTTAGTCAGGTGAACTCCTAAAAGAAAGACACTCCTGTTGGTCTTGAAGAAGTATTGTTCTGTTGTGAGAAGGCCTATAGAAAAGGCCGTGTAGCAAGAACCTGAGGGCAGCTTCTAGTTGCTAAAAAGTCCCTGGCTGACAGCTAGCAAGAAAAAAGGGACTCCCATCATAAAATTGCAAGGAAATAAATTCTGCCAACAACCACATGAGTTTTGAGGGCCTTGAGTCACAGCTGAGACCACAGCCACAGCTGACAGCTTGTTTGCTGCCTTGTGAGACCGTGAGTGGAGGACTCAGCTTATCCTTGCCTGGTTGTCTGGCCTACAGACCGTGTGAAGTAAGAAATCACTAATTTTGTGATAATTGAGTACACAGAGATAGAAAACTAACACAGGAACTATCCCCCTAAACATGAAGACTAGGAATAAAAGAGATTCTAATGGAATGTAAAAAATAAAAATGAAAAGTCTTTATAATCTTCCATTTGTGGATATCTGTGAAGGGCTAGATGTTTCCTTGACTGCTTTCATGTAATAATTTTTAATAGACCATAACAATGTAGCATGTCTTGTTTTATTGGCTAAATCCCTTTGATGATATTTTCTAAAGTACAATCAGCAAAAACTTCAGATCTTCACAGCCTACCTCATCTGTCCATCTTCTGATGATATTGGGCATATTACCCTTCCTTCTCTCTATGCTTCTAATGTTAAGAGGTCTATGTAACATTATGGAAGTATAAAGAGGAAAAAGAAAAATCATTGAGAATTGCCTTTGTAAAGGAAGTATTTTGATTTTAACATATTGCCTTGGGCCATTGGGCCATATAGGAGTACATAAAATATATGTCAACATGAATGAGTTTCTGAAGCACCATTATTGAATGCTTTGACTGGAATCTCCTTGATAGAGTCCACTGGGCTACAAGCTTCCTTAAAGATTCAATCTTGCCTCATTAGCCCAAAGGAGGAGTATTCTGGCCAAATTTTGATATGACTAAAAAATGTAGGCTAATGTATCATTCTATTTGCAAATGGATGCTTCTCTCTGCAAGTTTTATATTCTAAAATATGGGTTTTCCTCAAACTGTACCCTGTGGAAAATATTTGAAAACTATTTTATAAAATATGTACTTATGTATTCTCTTATTTTACTTTCCCTTTGTCCAGACTAATATTCATGTACTTAAAACACATCTACTAAGAAAATATTTTTAAGTACATTAAACGTGTTTTGAAAAAGGAACTATGGAGGAGTGAACTATATATGCAAACATAATGTTGAAATCGCCTGGGTGCACGTGTTTGTGTGTGTGTTTTAGAGCATTTCAAGTGAGACGATTGGCTACATGTAATGAGTCAAATTAACTCACTGGGGGTTTTTTTCCCCCTGAATGAGGTATAAATACTCAATATTTCTAAGGTTCTGAATTTTTCTAAGTCTCATTTGTACTCCAGTTAAACACAAACCAGGAGAACATATGTTAGGAGTAAATGTCAGGGTAGTTTTATATAAAAAAATTCTTATTTTCCAGTAGTTTTTTTTTTTAAATCATATTGTATATGAGAAAAAATAGTTTTAATTAATGATACACAACCGTCTTTCAATCCTGACAAAGCTCATTTCTTAAATATTAAGAGGAAAAATATCTTATTTTGTAAAACAATAAAATGTCACTAGGTGACAAAGTATATTATTAACTTGTTTCATGTTGCCCTGTGATTGTACCCCAACTGATATATTGGTAGGATGTTACAGGCTTTTATTGTCAAATACTTGTTTTTTTCTGGGAGAAATTTTATATCATGTTTTAAGTTTTGTTATTTTCTATTATAATATTAAACCAATAAGGCTAACAGGAATACCATACCATGGTTAAGTTAGCAAAGGGGCTTGCCAGGGTTATTGTTTGCTCTCTTATTTCTCATTAAAATTGTCCAAAATAAAATAAGAAACTAACATGACTATAAAATGTACCTAACAAATAATGCAGAAAATGTACCACATAAACACATTGTATTTTTAGTATAATAATATTATCAACTTTCCAGTATAGTTTTTATTTGAGGGAGTAACATTTTTGCAAATTTAAAACTTAGAAAGAGTTTTATCTTGCACAAGAAAAATCAATAACTACTACAAAAAATCAAAAGAAAGAAGGGTAATCATAGGAAAAGAGTTTCCAGGATAGAAATTATACTTAACAAAATTGTGTCGACACAAAAAAAGATAGCATAAGATAAATTAAATATTTAGCAGGGGAAATGGTATGCCCATAATTCTAGATACAGAAAAATTTGAGGTTAAAAACTTGCTTAAATTATTTTTTTTAAGTTTTCGGTTATTCAAATCATTCTGCAACTCAACAAAAAGCAAATGAGAAAATATAATCCTCTTTCATTGAGTGGAGTGGGTTGGGACAAGGGGTATCCATTAAATGTTGTTAACACAACATTGATGTTACTCACCACTTTGAAATTTGCTTCACTGATTTTCAGACTAATGTTATACAATGTGTTTCCCTCCAGGAATTCCCCAGACCCTGTGGATTACAGGTCAGGTGTGCTCTCCAACTGTTTTAGATTTTATTATTATTCTTCTAAGTGCTGATAGGTGATGATTCTCTTCCCAAATAAGGATTTCAAATCTCTAACCTTCTACTTTATTAACATTAATGTGTAACTAAGATAGAAAAACAGCTACCCATCTCTCTCTACATTCCCTCTACTTATCAAATAGTATAGTGATAGAGGCATCCTCACACTGATGATTCAAGGCCCTCATTAACAATTGATATCTAAGTATAGCCCCGCAGAAATTCCCAGGGCTACGCTCAGATAATTCCCTACACAAGACGCTCCATTCAACTTTAAACAACAATGAGATAAGCAACTACCATTTACCAATTACTTTGTTTTTAATCGACACACTGTGATCAACGTTAGAGGACGTTCTTTGCAGGGAAGTGTAAAATTGGCAATGTCAAGACCAAACATCCACATAAAACTGACCAGTTCCTAAGGTAATCAATAGCAGTGCCCACAATCATGCATGGTTCAGGACTGCAGTGGTAAATTTGTGGGGTGGCTGGGCGGTGGAGGTAATGGCAGTAGCAGGGACTTGAAGTTTTCTTGCAGTGCTTTCTCTTATTATCTAAAGAAGCCAGATAGATAATGGCATTGCACCTCCCTTATACTGTCTGACACATCTAGAATATAAAAGGGGAAGCAATGGCTGAAGCTAAAGATAACATAACACTGGAAGAGTATCTACCCCAACTACCATGAGCAGGCTGGATGTCAAAAATAAAAACTGAACAAAAGCAAGTAAATGCTTCATTTCTCCCTCATGTAAACTTTTCTAACTATTCCCTGAAGTGCAAACGTCCTGGACTTACTTTCCAGCCTCATCAGAGTGTGTACCTAGACTACCAGAGTGTAAATAAAATTAAGTGAGCTCTCCATATTAGGTCCAAGAAACATACCATCACAGTAAAAAACAATGATAACTGAAGCACTGGAAAAAAAAAAGCCTTCAGAATAAACGAGTTTCTGTGAGTCTGGTGTAATAGTAAGGAAAAGGAAAGATAGTACACAGAAGCAACATAAGCTAGAGAGAGAGTGGGGATGGCTATTCATAGTGAAACCAACTGAAAACATTTGTCAGGAGCGTGAGCACAGACTTCTAATTACAGGGAGAGAGCCTGCTGGAAAGACCAACCGCCTCAAGAAGGAAGCTAGACAAGCCTGGGAAGGAATGGGGACCTGACCGTGGTCCTGAAATAGACCATTCTCTCCAAGCATCCACACATCACCATCTCTGTTATTTTTTTTTAAAACTGTAGCTTAAACAAGCTAACCGTCCAATAATAGTTGCCCTCAGAAAAAAATGTCGAAACTTTTTCTTATGATCAGATCATCCTTTCCAATGCCCAGCGCCTCCTTCCCCCCACCATGTCTCCTCGAGTGTTAGGATAATTTCAGGATTGAAAGATACACTATTCTAGTTGAAAAGCAGGAACCAAGATTCTGAGAAACTCACAATGCTTAGATTTACAGAAAGCTGACACTTGGCCATTCCTGGTTCTAGTATGCGTTTCTTAAACTCATATGGGAAAGACCTCACAGAATGAAGACCCATGGACGAAGAACCTTCCAAACTCTCCCTATAATCTGGGGAAACTTGAAATTTTAAGATACAGTGGCATTTCACCAATAAGGACAATTCCCACCTTCATAAACTTAATAAAAACCAATTCCTTAAGAGGTACCAAAATACAGGTTCAACAGTGAACGCAGGATCAGTCTTTCTCCAGGTTCTTTAGAACCCAAGAAGTCAAGGGGGCCAACTACACCAAAGTGTTCTTACTGAACCGAACCATGGGACAAAAAAAATTTTCTCCGCACAAAAGACACCTTGGCAAGAACAGAAGGAAATTCACTCCGCCAGTGCAAAAGGGAAGGTGGAGCGAAAGTAATTTATACGACAAATATTCTCAAAAAAATACCATGCAACTCGTCGAAGTGTAAGACTTACGTGTTCCGTCAAAACGGGTGGCGATGGTGTCCAGGAAGGTGTTCTGGGGCGCCAGTAATCCTTTCATAACCGGCATTTTTCCAGCGTGGTGTGAAATTCTCCATCAAAGTTTGTGCAGAAGGATGGTTCGAGAGGAAAGTGCCAAGAAGGGAGAAGAGGAGCGTGATGATGGCGGGGAGGAGACCTGGTGTGGCGGTGGGGCCGAGCACGGGAAGGGGGCGGACAGAAGCAGCAAGTTCCAGCCGCCGCTGCTCAGACAGGAGCGGCCCCGAGAGCGCTCTCGGTGCCCGCCCGCACCTCCAGGCTCAGCCGGGCGCAGGCTCCTCTCCCGCCTGCTCCACCTCCGCCAGCTGCTGATCCCCCGCCTCCCCAAACCCCACCTCCCGGCCCTCCGCGGGCTGCAGTGCCCGCCAGGCGCCGCCGCGTGTGCCTGGTCCCCACCCCGCCCCCAGGGGCCCCGGGCGCCGCACCCTGACCTAAGGCGCTGGGGTCTAAGAGGACCGCGCTCGACTCTGTGTGGCGCTGAACCTCCCCGTCTCTAAGGGGTGCCGGGAAACGCACGCGAGCACTACTCCCACCCCCCAGGAGCCAGCGAACAAAGACCCCTTTGTTCCCTCTCTGTCCCTCTGTTGGGGAGACCGGAGTTCCGTGGGTGTGGTATTGGAGAAGGAGAGCAGATAGGTCGGGGCAGGTACCCGGCCTCGCCTAGAGCACGGGAGGGGCAGGCCCCCCAGTGGTGTCCAACCCAGCGGAGGCAGCCAGGCGTCGGGGGTGGGGGGTGGCCCCCTTCCGGCGCACCTGCCATAGCCAGTGCCCGAGACTAGTGCGGGGCTGCTCGGAGTTAATTTGCCCGGCCCCCTCTCCGGCCACCCGGGTCTTTCAACCCGGGAACTGGTGCAAAACGCCAGGGTTTTTCCACCTCTGCTTCCTAGGCTCCAAAAAGGGGTGTTTCAGCCCCTCTGCCCAAATTGCCGTTGGTCTCCCCAAGCCGTTCTAAACTACCAGAAAATAATAATAATAGCTTTGTATACAGACAATGGATGGCTTCCCCCCCTCTGCGGTGAAACGTGAATAAAACATTTCTTGAAAAGTTTGCTCTTTTTATTGATTTTCAAAATACAATGCAAGTAAAAACAGTAAGGTTGCCTTGTAAGAATAGCTGTCACACAATCAGCCTAGCCTGCCCCTCTTCCCCAGCCCAACGGCGAGGCTCCCTCCAAGACTGGCACCTCCAGGTAGAAAGCCAGGCGAAGTCCCTGGACCTGCAAGTGTCTTGGAAAGTGAAAGTGGTCTCTCCCTGTCTCTCTACCCCTTTCTCACGCGGGGACTCCCTCTCTACGACGTCCTGCCGGGGAAAACCAAGCCCAAACCAGGAGAGGAGATTCGACAGGGACCCGTGGAAGGGAAGGAGATGCGGTAGAAAGTTGAGAGCCCAGGGGTACAAAACAATCCAGAGCCCAGGTGCTGGAGCACCCGGAAGGAAAGGGGGTGGGGGGGAGCGAACAGGTGTGTGAACCGCGGGGAGAGGCAGCTCGGGTCCCCGCCGCCCCGGAGCTCGGGCGTGGCAGGAGGCGAGAGCTCCCGTTCCCCACTACTGTTTTTTGGGGGGAAGTAGGGGTGCAGCAGGGAGCTTGTTCCTTGTTTGAATTCTCCCGGCTCCTGAGGTGTACCGGAGACCCTGACAATTTCGTCACCGCTGCCCAGGCTCCGGGAGGGCAGGGGTGTAGGGAGGGAGGGAAGCATCCCCTCTCCCCGCCCCCGATCCCCCTTTCTAGTGATGCACTTCCTGCGGCCGAGGATTCCCTTTGTGTTGAAATTCAAGCGAATCCGGCCGCGGCAATGTGCTGCACGAGCAGGGAGGGGGCGCGCCAGGCAGGGGAAGGAATTCCTCAGTGGGCCGGGCGCTTGGCAAAGGGTCTCCCGCCCAGCTAGACTCAGCTCTTAGCCCTCGGGCAGCTTCTGTCCTCCCCCGAATCCTGCAGTCCCAAGCCAGCTGAGCTTTGCAGAAACCGAGCTCACGCGGGTGGTGTCCCCCACGTGGCGCGCCGAGCCAACTGCGGGTGGCTCTGTGGGCTCCCTCTTGGCCAGAGACTGGGAGAGAAAGACCAGCGAGTCCCTGCTTCTGTTTGGGCGGTGCATCAGCTCCCTGATAACCCAGACTGCTGCTGTCAGTTACTGAAATTATTGTATTTCTATGGGATTAATAAAAAGCATGGTTTTATTGTTGCTGCTACTATTATTTAGCTGTTAAATTAACTGCAAATGCTGAACTTATTCGAAGATGTGTATTTATTTTTGAGTCTTATGAAATTTACTCATGAAAACACCCATTAAGGCAGAAAAATGCCTCCCTTGAAGTGGTTGGAAGTTCATCGAAAACTATTTTAAATGAAAGGCACGATTTAGGTTATAAAACTTGCACTTTAAGGCTGTGTGTAAAAACTGTTTCCTCCTGGGCTTGATCCATGTTGCCAAATGCATGAACTCATTTGCAAGAAACAAGCAGCAAGAGAGGCTTAAGAATGACAACCCTGAAAAAAGCTTAGGTTTTATTGCAAAAGGATCCCAGCATTTATCACGCAATGTCTTAGTCTGCCTTCCAGCACCTACTGTGTGTGAGGGACTGGACTAGGCATGACACATCCCTTGCCCTAAATTCATATCCATCCTGAGATTCTACTGGATCCTGTTGGTCTGTGATAAGTAGATCTCACCACCTTTTTTATGCCTTCCTCACCCAGGAGTCTTTCTTAATGAAGGCTGTCATCAGCTCTGTGTCTTGGGATCCAGGCCCTCTCTAAGCACTGGCATTTTCAAGGACCAAATGCTCCTTGCAAGTGTTTCTGGCTTTGGTAAAGCCAAATTTCAACACTGAAACGTGACCTTAATAAAGAGTGTAAGTATATTAAGTCCTCTTACCCACACTTTGGCAGCTTGAAATCAAAGAGGCACCATGAGTGCTGAGAATTCATTATCTGTCCCAAATCTCATTCCTTTTCCTTAAAAGAAACATCCCTACTGATTGAACTCCAAGTCCTTTTGCCTAAGGCCCATTCTGTCCCGTAGAGATGTGAACTTTGTCTATGACCTCCATGAAACAAAGCTACAAGAAAACAGAATTCCCACCCGATGAAGTAAACCCAAGGCCTATCTGAAGAGATGCATATTCTCCGTGGAGGAGCTCATTTGTTTGACTCTGCAGTGTAAGAGAAGACACGAAATCCCTAAATTCAAAGGTACATTCTGTTATTGTCCTATCGAAGGCCTGTAGGCAAAACAAACATAGACAAATTTCACTGATTTACTGTGTAACGAACCACCCTAAAACCCACTAATTTAAAACCACAGGTTGTTTGTTTGTTTATTTGTTTTGCTTATAGATCTGCCAGTAGGACAGGATTCAATGGTGCAGCTCACTTCTGAGTCACTTCCAACGTGACTCACTGACACAGGAAGCAATTGGTGCTGGCTGTTGTCTAGGAGCTCAGTACCTGTAGCTATTCTGTTGTCTAGGTGCTGTGGCATCAGGGTTTCAGTTCTTCTTCACGTGGATCTTTCCACGGATATTTGGGTTTCCTTTCAGCATGGCGGGGTTTCAAGACTGAGTGTCCCAAGAGACAGGAATTAGGAGCTACCAGTTTCTTAAGGTCTGGTTCACAAGCTGCCGGAACTAAAGCAGGCCCAGAACCCAGATTCAATGGGAGGGAACATTGGTCCATGTGTTAAAATCTCCACATCAGTGTGTTAACACTTCAAGTTTCAAAGACCTTATAACAATATTCAGAAATTTGACTGAAAAATGTCTTTTTACTTATTCTACATATTTTCATAAGAATTTAGGATTTATGAATACAAGATCTGGGCTCAAGTTGGTAATTCTTTATAGGGAAAATGTAAGTCAAGGAAAGGTACATTAAAAATCACTAGAGAACAAAGGCTACCTGTTACTGGCAATTGGTATGGTTTCAAGTTGATTCTCTGCTGTTGGGTGTGGTCTTCCAGAGGCCATGACCACCAGTTGACCTGAGGGCTGACCTTTGTGTTTGGAATATATGTACATGCTGCCCACTATTCCCCAGCCTGCCCACACCACTTTCAAGGATGCTACCTTGAGAGAGCAATGTGTCGTTGAGATGATGTGGACCTGGGAGGTCTACGTGACTGACTCCTTTAAGGCCTCTACATAAACTTTTAAGGTTCTGGTGGCAATTTGGTGATTTATTGTCATGTGGCCCCTCAAAATGTTTCACAAGTTAAGTTCCCTTTGTTTCTAAAATGGCCACCCACGAATCCAGAGTGGTGTTTCTGGTGTCCTTCTGTGCTCTGTGCACCAGAGCCAGTTTCAGATCTCACCCGGGAGGCTCCCGAGATTTTAGACCAGCATCTCCCCAACACTTCAGGCTGTCCTTTCAGTGGAGATGAGATTGAAAAGGGCTTTAGAAATTCCCGTGTCTGTTTGGTGGGTTTTTTGTCCTTGTCGTGACCATTTTCTAATTGTGGCAGTCGTCCAATATCAGGGCACAAACAAATGCTTCATTGATAGTATGTATTGGACAATAGGCTCTGAAAATAGTCTTAAACATTTTCTGGCAACAAGATAAGTAACTATTTTAATTTATAGGCTGGTTGGTATAAAAGAGCATCTACTTAGAAGTGTGTTCTGGATTTGTCTCTACTATTTATCCTCTTTGCGACTGATGTGACCTTGGGCAAGTCATTTAATTTTTGTGAGTTTCCATTTCTTCACCTGTAAAATGAAGATAATATTTTCTTTATCTACTTCACTGACTAGAAGAAAATATTTGTGAATAATCTTTGACACCTGTAATAGGCATTACATAAGAGTTTATTATGTCTCATTTTTTGTATTCTAAAACACCTAATCTAAAGTTTATTATATATAGTAAATATTGTTGACTGTTACCACATGTGTTCTTACTCATGTATTAATAGCCAGTCACAACTTATGGCCTCTGAGCTTTTCAATTAAATATATATATGGCTCTTAGAAGCTCAGAACAAAAATCAAGTTCATTCAGTTGTTTTACTAAGGCTTTAAATAGTCCTGCTCTGATTGTCCAACCAAACTGGGTTCTAGTGATATGGTTACTGCCTCTTGTTCCCAAAATACTCGATTTGTGTAGAAACTGGAATACTCTGACAAAACCTCCAGAACTATAATCACAGTCAGGATAATTTAGACTACATTTTAATAAAAACATAACATTTCAGTGGTTTGTTACAACAATGCTATTTCTTTCCCTACATTCTCAGGGTTTAGGCTGACCGAAGCTGCTAGATGGGAAAAAGATAACTTGACAGACATGTACTGTGTTTTATTTTTTAATTGAAGTTATTGGAGTGATGTTGGCTAATAAAATTATATAGGTTTCAGGGGTACAATTCTATAACACATCATCTGTGTATTGTATTGTGTGTTCACCACCCCAAGTCTAGTCTTCTATCACCATTTATCTGTTGCCACCTTTTATACTGTTGTCTGTGTCTGTGAGTTTTTTGCTTTGCTTAATCCCTTCACCATTTTCATTCAGCATCCCCCAACCTTCCTCCCCTCTATTAGCTATCAGTCTGTTCCGTGTTTCTGTTTTATTTGTTAGTTTATTTTGTTCATTACATTCCACATATAAGGGAAACGGTATGGTATTTGTCTTTCTCTGACTGGCTTATTTTACTTAGTATAATTCTCTCCAGGTCCATCTGTGCTGTCCAAAAAGGTAAGATTTCCTTCTATTTCACAGCCAAATAGTATTCCGTTGTGTGAATGCACCACAGCATTTTTATCCACTCATCTATTAATGGAAAACTTGGACCGCTTCCAAATCTTGGCTATTATAAATAATGCTGTACTGAACATAGGAATACATATATTCTTTTGAATTAGTATTTTTGGGTTTCTTAGGATATATTCTCAGAAGTGGAATCACTGGGTCATAAGACAGTTCCATTTTGAATTTTTGGAGGTATCTCCACACTGCTTTCCACAATGACTGCACCAATCTTCAATCCCACTGCCAGTACACTAAGGTTTCCTTTTCTTCACATCCTCACCAGCATTTGCTGTTTGTTGATTCACTGGTGATAGCCGTTTTGACAGGTGTAAGGTGATATCTCACTGTGGTTTTAATTTGCATCTCTCTGATGATTAGTGATGTTGAGAATCTTTTTATATGTTTATTGACCATCTGTATGTACTATTTGGAGAGGTGTTTATTCAGGTCCTTAGCCCATCTTTTAGTTGGATTCTTTCTTTTTATGATATTGAGTTGTATAAGTTCTTTATAAATTTTGGATATTGAGCTCTTATCAGATGAATCAGTGAATATGTTCTCTCATTCAGTGGGTTGTCTTTTTATTTTGTTGATGGTTTTCTTTGCTGTGCAAAAACTTTTTAGTTTGATATAGTACCATGTGTTTTATTTTTCCTTTTGTTTTTGTTGCCTAAGGAAGTATATCAGAAAAAATATTTCCACAAGAAATGTCCTAGATTTAACTGCCTCTGTTTTCTTCTAGAATTTTTGTGGATTCCAGTCTAATATTTAAGTCTTAATGTATTTTGGGTTTATTCTTGTGCAAGGTTTAAGAAGGTGGTCTGGTTTCACTTTATTTTGCATGCATCTCTCCAATTTTTCCAACACCATTTATTGGCTAGACTAACTTTACTCCACTGTACGTTCTTGCCTCCTTTTTCAAATATTAATTGACCATAAAGGCTTTGGTTTACTGCTGGATTTTTAATTCTCTTCCATTAATCTATATATCTGTTCTTATGCCAATGTCATGTTGTTTTGATTAGTATGGCCTTGTAGCATAGTTTGTTATCAGGTAGCATGATTCCTCCAATGCTGTTCTTCTTTCTCAAGATTATTGTGGCTATTAGGGTTCTTTTGTGGTTCCACGGAAGTTTTTGGAAATTTGTCCTAGTTCTGTAAAATATAACATTGGTATCTTGATACGAATGGCATTGAATCTGTAGATTGCTTTGGGTAGTATAGACATTTTTTTGACGTTAATTCTTTAATGATGTTAACATCTTTAATGATGTTAATCTATGAACACTGTCTATGCTTCCACTTATTGTATTTCCTTCAATTTCTTTTTCAGTATCTATAATTTTCCAAGTACATGTCTTTTATATCCTTGGTTAAATTTATTCTCAGGTATTTTTTGATGCAATTGTAAATGAGATTATTTTCTTAATTTCCCTCTCTGATCGATCATTGTCGGTGCATAAAAATGCAACTGAGCCCAATTTATGATAAAACTCTAAGCAAAGTGGGAATAGAGGTAACATTCCTAAACATAATAAAGGCCATATATGGCAAATCTATTGCCAGCATCATACTCAATGTACAAAAACTATAAGCATTCCTTTTAATATTGAGAGCAAGACAGGGATGTCTGCTTTTATCACGTTTACTCAACATAGTACTGGAAGTCCTAGCCACAGCATTCAAACAAGAAGAAATAAAAGGCAACTAAATTGGAAAGAAAGATGTAAAACTGTCATTATTTGCAGTTAACATGATAGTATATATTGAGAACCCTAAAGATTCCACCAAAAAACTACTAGAACTGATAAATGAATTTGGTAAAGCAGCAGGTACAAAATAAATATCCAGAAATCAGTTGCATTTTTACACATGCAGTTTTAAAATTTCCTTTCTCCATCAAATCTTTAAGCCCTTATGTCATCTCCTAGCTATATTCTGAGGACTCCTTAATTTTTCCATCCAATTGATGCCCTAGTTCAAGGCTTTACCATACCTTGCATGAACCCCTTCTATGCCTCCTGCATGGCATCCTGACCTAAAACTTTGTGTAATGTAAAGCCATTCTCTGCACTGCAACTGGCATGATCTTTTTAAGAGGGACAAACTCAAAAGTCTACGTTCTAAGCTCAGCTTATCTTCCATGAAGTATCTTTTACCACCCTCAAATTTATGCTTAAAGAAAACAAAACACCTAAAAGTTCCCAAAATATAAAGTGTTTTTCTAGAGACTATGACTTTGTGAGCATACTACCCACACTTCCTGATAGTTCTTCCCAAACCTCTTTACACACATACTAGCTTCTCACTCCAGCCTAATATGGATGCCCCTTAAAATGGAAATATTTCACATTCATAAATGTTGTTATACATGAGTTCCTGTATATCATCTGACCTGTGTGGTTTTAGGTAAGTTACTTATTGTTTTTGAATCTGGTGGGGATTACACATTTTACAGGGCAATTGTAAAACATAAACGAGATAACATAATGAAAGTGATTAAGACAATACCTACTGTTTGTTCACCATTGTATTCCCAGTGACTGACATGGTCTGTGGCACATTGTAGACACATAAGTATTTGTTGAAAGAATCAGTGCTAGTTATCATAATTATTATCTCAATCATTTCACCAATATAATGCTTTATATTTATTAGTTTATCTCTCAGTCTCTTGTACCACATACTGAGTTTTTTAAAGTTTTAGTATCAGAATATTATCTTATCCAATCTTTTATTTAATGGTATCTGGAACATAAGGTGTATTTAAAAATGTGTGATTAATGAGGAATGAATGGATGGATGACATTATTCTATAGCAGGTCTTTCTTGAAGCAAATCTGAACACTGGCTTCATGGCTCTCTATGGTTCTTTCATTACAACTTTTTTCGCTATTGAATCTCTTCACTTTGATTGATTTATATCCTGAATGTAAGTATGTGTGTATATGGATGTGGGTGTTCATTTTTAATTTGTTGATTTGTAAATGACACAAATTTGAACTTGAAAGAATATGGAGTGCTCTCCCAATATTGCTGGATTGATTGTTCATGTGCAAAAAGTAAGGGAGAGGTTGGTATATCCTTCAAACCTCTCTCTTCAAATGATTGAACAGGTATTTTACATAATGTGCATTCTTTACATCACAAAGATTTTAAGCTATAGAATATTTCTTAAATCTCCTTGCTAGGAGGCCAAAGGCAGCTCCCATGTCCCTGCCCTGCTTTAGAGGTTCCATCTCCCCATGACGTACATA
>VMDR010019094.1:0-18602 GCA_007922815.1 Macrotus californicus
ACCTAAGAATACAGATTGCATCTGGGTTATCAACCATATTTTCCACATTAAAATCTCTCACACTTAATTTTCTGGTGGCATCTGAAGCACATAACAAGTCAGTGACATTCATATGTAGTCTTAAAATAAATAGAAATCAATAAGGTATGCTATGTAAATTTGGACTAATTAAATAAGCATAGGTAATTTTCCCACCAATATAAAGATGACTTTGAATGGTTTATTTTTTTAATGAAAATTTTATTAATTTAGTAGTTAATTAAAAGTTCCTAATAAACTCTACTGATTTTAAAGTATGTTATTCCGATCTTGACTCGGGACAAGATTTAGAAACTAGTTTCTTTTAATCAATTGTCTGTATAGTCCAAAAACAAGTAGTAGAAAGAACCACACACTTTTTCACTTGGCCTGGCATTTTCATTTTCGAAGACCTCAGACTTCCCTTTAGTTCACAAGCATTTAGTATTTGCTACATTATATCCTATGCAGTTCACTTTATTCATTATCAGCACTGGAATTTTGGGAAGTGCATGGTGAAAAACATAAGATATGCCAAGACAGATCAACAAAAACTGTACAAAATGAAGCACAGGGAGAAAAAGAAGATTCCGGGGCAGGCTTCTGAAAAGCAAACACACTGACAGGCAAGAAGGGAAGGCCGCCAGGGGCACCGCGTCCCTCTGTCCTGTTCTTTTGGCCAAATTGTCACAATTTCTGCCCGGATGGAAGAGGATGACAATCGCCAATGTTACATCACAGAAAAGCAGAGGGGACAAGAGTTATTGTCGAAGCCATCTTTGCAAAATACAATCTGTCGCATAAATATTTATTGAGTTTCCAGCATGTGAAATTGCTGTATGCCTTAGGGTACATGGTCCCTGAACCGACTGGCCACCTGGAAGGGAATTCAGCAACAAAAATTCAAATGACATCCTACGAGGGAGGTTGTGCCAAATACCATGAGTGAAGGACAGAATGCTGTGGAGTTTCAAAGGAAATAACCAACACTTTCGGGGGAAGAAGCTGAAAAATAATGCAAGCAACAGATACAATGTGTGATAACCCTTGAAGGAAAGGTAAGATTTTTACAGGTGAAAAAGAATGGGAAAGAACACAGTAACTAGTGAATACTCGCTGGAGAGAGCCATGTGCATAGAAGAGCACCTGGGAGCTTTGAAAATGGACAATTATGTGGATATTATAGGGCAGAGGAAAGAACACAGCAATGTGAATGCCACCAATATATCGGGAGTATTCTAGGTGTTTTAAGTGACTTAAGTCATGTTATCACAGTAATCCGGACTAAATCTGTACTAATCCCTCTTACTCTGTGTATCAGCACAGCAACGTGTTAGTACAAACAAAGGAAGTGGGATTTTCTGAGTTTCAAAAACTTGCCCAGCACAGAATAGAGAGTTTCTGAGGCTGCGTTTCGTACATTTCACCAAATGTCTGTCCGTGAACAAATCTGATTTGGTGTTTAGTAAAGATTCGTAAAAGGGTATAGATGGTAACACAAAATGATTTTAAGTGTGCTTTAGAATAATTTGTGTGACTTCGAAGGAGAACTCAAGGCAGGAAAACCAGGCAAGAGAGCCTTATAACATTCCATCTTAAGAGATGTGAGACCTTAAATTATGGCCAGAGAGACAAAAACAGAAAATAGGGAACAGACCAAGAAGACCTCGGGTCTGCACGTAAAGCCATGACAGCCAATTGCCCGTGTGTACATGAGACTTGGGGAGCATAGTGGGTCCACAGTTTAGCCAGGCCAAGAGGAAGCAGTATAGATTCAGTCAGAAAAGGGGCTTGGAGGATTTGTGTGGTCTTTAAGAGATTTATAATTCTTAAAAAAAAAAATCAACTGTAAATATACCAATAAACACCCACATTTTCAAATGGGAGACATAATGTCGTCTCGGAAAAGGTATAAGCGGTAGCCTGGACTAGAGAAGAATAAAAACCTGTGGAACACTCTGTGCACATGGCTACCAAGGATGTCTGAGAGGCAGGTGAGGTTCACAATGGCACTGGCATGCTGCTGTGTAACCTGCAGAGCATTCTGAGTGTTTAGAAACAAACCAGCTCTAAAGCCCTGGGCACTATCTCACCGTTTCCTGTCCACGCAGAGGCCCTTCATAACTGAAATATTAAAAAGTGAGCTGATGTCACCGTTCCAAAATTTTACTAGTCTATTTCTCTCAAAGAATGGCCCAGTATTTTTATGGCAGACAGATGGTCATTCTTTAGTGTGATGCCCGCCTCCACTTACTGAGAAACGAAATGAACGGGGTAACATCTCCCTCAGATTTATCAGTATGGCCTCTTCCCTCACGACCCATCAATTCATAAAGTAATTCCGTGTTTCTGTAGTAATTTTAATTAACGTCAATATTATATATTAGCTTAATTTTATCCTTACAGCTCTCCTGAGAGCAGGGAAATGATGCTATTGTATTTTATTATTAAAGAGAATTAAATAATTGTGAAGACTGCTACCAGGAGGAAAGAATTAACATCTCCGAAGTCTTATAGTGATTGTGAAGTCGGCACAGGTGTTAAAACCCAAGACTCCCGAATATCTAGAACTGATACAATTTCTCCTAAATTTCAAAGCCATTTTTGTCAATAATAAAAAAAGATCACATTTAGCTAAATAGCGTTCTGTGCCATGTCTATGGCCAATGTACTCATAGGCAACAGTGTGGTGTGGATCATTTAAAAAGTTGTGAAAGACAAAGAGAGAGACCACTTATATCTTCTGGAGTGAAGGAGGGTAAAGAGAGTTACAGGTGTATGCTCTCCTGATTTGAACTGCATCCTGAATCAGAACTTTTCTCTTTCTGAAGAAATTAATGGAGCAGTTACCAAAGTCGAATGTCTGCAGGTTAAGTCTTAATATTGCATCCATATTACTTTTCAGATTTTGAGAATTGAACTAAAGCCATATAAAAGAATTCCTTGCTTTAGGAAATGCATGCGAAATTATTTAGAGATAAGGCCTCAAGTCTGCAAGGTACTGTTAAATATTACAGGTAAAAGCGCACGCACATGTATACACACGGAGAGAGGAAAAGAGAATAATGAATCAAATCAGGGGCAATGTTAACTTTGGGGGAAATGCTAAAAAGTAATTTGAATTTGTGTTCATTTTCATTTCGCTCCAGTTTGAATTTATGAGAGCAACACAAGTCACATGACTCACATTTAACAAAGAGACAACTGTGCTGGAGAAAAAGGGTGTTACACAGGATAGTACTTGACAAAAATGTGCCCCCGAAAGTGAACGCCGAGCAGGTGGCATCTAGCATGTAAATGCCACCCCGGAAGTCTTTGTTAATATTAGTGAATATGTGGAAATGGACGGGAAAATACAATCAGACATATTCAAGTTAGACCAGATCTGCAAATCCCCACACGCCTTCTAACCCGTCCATCATCCTAAACATGGACATGTCACGATAAGATTCAGTTGAATCATATTTCTTGGTGCTTCAGGCACAAAGCCACATGGAAATATTTAGTATCTTTTTGTTTATTAGAATTATTACAGATAGGAGTCAATAATAACTTCTTTGGATTTTTCTTGAAAATAATTACCCCTATACATGAATAATATTCATGTGAGTGGTGTGGCGGGGCGGGGGGGTGCGGTCCTCAGCAGTTCTGTGCCAGAACCACTTTCATTCTAAACAAAACATGGGCAAACGGAACTCAACGGCGTAGTAAAAGGATCATCTGTCGTACCCAGGTGAGGTGTATGCCCAGAATGCAAGGCTGGTTCAATGGAAAAAGTCAGTTGGTGGAATATACCACATTAACAAAATGAAGAACGAAAGCCACCTTATCACCTTAATTAATGCAGGAAAAGCATTTGACAAAATTCAACCATCTTTGATGAGAAAAACATTCAACAAACTCATCAGAGAAGGGAACAACTTCCATATAATAGAAGCCACGTATGAAAAACCTACAGCTCACATTCCCACTCCACGGGAAGTGACCAAGAGCTTTTTCTCGAAGGTCAGGGACAGGGCAAGGAGGCCCACTCTCACCACTACGATTCGGAGCAGTCAGACTCAGGAAAAAGAGAGAAGAAACGTCATACGAACACTGTCTGGGGAGACGCTGCCGTGGCTGCCGCAGGGAAGGATTGTTGGGAAGATTCCCGCAGGAACAGGAAGTCGGTGGAAGTGAGGTGGGAAGGATGAGTCCCCACTTCCCAGCTCCCTCCAGCAGCGTCACCTGGTGGAGTTATCACCAGGGAGGAAAGCAGAAATGGGGTTGACAGAGTTCCAGTCCCTGTACCACAGAGATTGTCGTTAAGTCTGAAAGGCTAAGTCTTAATAACCAGCACAGTACGTGTTGCTTATACCGCATAGAATACACCTGAGCGCCTGAACCCAAACAAGTCTCACATGTAAGCTATGTGCAATGACATGGGTATGCATGTGTGTGTGTGCTGTGCAACACATAGACACACGCATACATACATGTACACACATGATTTGTGTATATGTATTTAGTACAAAGACTCGCCAGGGATGTCACTAACACGTCTTTATCGTGCAACCATCTTTGACGTGAACTTGCTTTCGATGCTGGACTGCGGACTTGCTGTGATTTGTTTGTTGGCACCGATGTTTACCCGTAGCAATCTGATTCCATGTTTGCGTCATCGCTCTGCTGCGCTACGGCAGCTGGGAACCTTACCCACCGCAGCCACACACCGTGGCGGCCTCAGTGAATGGAAAATGCACTAATATCTGGCCTGCAAGTCGAGCGGAGCCTCCTGCTGCATTATGAGAGGAAACGATCGGCAAATCTGCCATCTGTCAACGTTTTCCTGGGGACACGCGCTTCTTTCTCCTGCTTCTTCACCTGCGAGCGGGAGTCTCATAAACATTGCTTCCCAGGATGGCAGTTTTACCTGTGATTCCCCTGGCACCGGTGTCTGGAAATCCATTTGTCTGTCTTAAATCATGCAAGTGATTTTTTTTTAAGCATCTACTGTGTGCTCTTCACCGAGCTCAAATAAGCTTCCCTTTTTAAAACATAAATTACATTTCCATTCACTGAAATAGGAATAAAATACAAATATTTACGTGCGTGTAATAAAGCCATTCATATAACTGCAAAGGAAAACAATTATACATTTAAGTGATTTGATCACCATTATTCATAGCAGCTCGAGCCTTGAAAGGCAAGAAGCAATCTGAATGCTCCTGAACGTTTGCCCAAGAAAAGAGAGACACAACAAAAAGCCCCAAACAAGTGAATCATTAAATCATGAGCCCTCCAGTTTGATTGGGAGCCTCAGTTTGACAAAGAGTTACAGAATCAGAGTGACAAAATTGGGCATGCATTGCATTTCCCTCCAGAATGGGAAGCGCATGCACGCACACACTCTGAGTTGTAAAGCGGCCCCACAAACACCTGTCCAGCTCCAGACCGCTGCTTCAGGTCCCGCCCACATCCATGGCTTCACTGCCCAGTGTGTGCGAGGCACTGGGAGGGACGTTGAGCAAGAAGATAAATCTGCTGCTAACATTATTAATGATGAAGGTGGGTAGTAAACAGTCATAAGCATAGTGAGATGCTCCACAGAACTCTTTTTAATTACATTTTCAGCTGTAGCACCAACACCGAGGAGGCCACAGAATGTGAAGTCAAGTGGGAGGCTGCCACGACTGGATTCCGTGGAGGGAGCAAAGCAAGTAAAATTCAACATCTGCTCTGTCCATAAAGATGGAGGCTCAAGGACCACAAGAGGGCCAGTCCTGTAGGACTTGCCAGTCCTTTATCCTCATTCTGACCTGCAGCTCAGACCCTGGAAGGGAAAGACCCTGTGGGTGACGTGTGAGGACACGTAGTACCATGTCCTACTTAGTCTGCGAAATGACCACCATTCCACCAGTTGGTCACTTCCAGTTCTAAACGCCCCAGCACTTTGAACTTAACCCCTCTTCAAACATCGTAGAACGTGTACTCACACGCCAGTCTACCTACTGCATAGTTATCACACCCTTAAGACAAAGAGCCAGATATTTTTTATCAGTCTCTTGAGAGCCCTCATCAGTGAGGCAGGCAGGAAATCAGAGAAAAGTGGAGTCCCAAAAGCCAATGAAAAATAGACTTTTGACAGGGGAGAAGCAATCCACTGCTTCAGTGCTGCCGTTGGGTTAATGAAGATGAGGACCAGGGGCTGCTCACCGGACTTGGATTACAGAGATGATCGGTGAGGTAGAACGGCAGTGCTGCCAAGTGGCTGAGACGCTTCGCTAGTGACATGCGGGCTGTTATGAGCATTGCCTAAGCTGCTGAATATTTATCAAGTGCCCGGGACACTACATTTGCGGGAGTAACACAGTGGGAGCCATTATTGGTAATAGTTTTACATCAACGGGTTCACTGGAGTCTGGAGAATTAAACCCTATTGGAAAAAGCTCACGAGGGCTTTGGAGGGGAGGAAGGAGCCTGGGTGCCTCTGCGAGGACTGTTACAGAAGGGACAGCAGAGACATGAGTTAGGAGCTGGAGCAGACATTGAACTGGGAGTATTTTTTTTTTAACAGGAGAGCAGTAACGATGGCGTGTTGTGCTAATGGGCGTGCTTCGGTAGGCAGAGCACTTGTCAGTGCAGAAGAAAGTGAGCAGTCACTCAGAGGATGTCCTTAAGAGGGAAACTATTTTTAAAAACCATGGGAACTGGCACAGAGATGGGAAGATTGGTCTTGGAAGGACAAACAGGTTTCTGTGACAGCAGAAGGCAAAGCAGTGACCCTGCCCCGTAGGAGTGGCAGGTGCGTGCACATGGGGGGATGGCCACCGAGGACGTTCTTTAGGATGTTTTCATTGGCATAGTGAGCTGAAGCGAGAATCGCCACGGATGAGGAAGGAGTCAGTGGAGACTTGTGCAGAGAGTCGGAGATGTGAAGCCATCGCCTGGGGCAGTGGGAGACGGGGTGGGTGCTGGAGGAGGGGATGGTGTGAGGATTGCCACATGGCCTCACGAGCCCAGTTCCGATTCAGGGTTACAGATTCAAAGTGCCGCCAGTCAGTGGACGTGGGTGTTGCCCCCCTGCCTTGCCCAGCCCCACAGCTGCAGCTACAGACACGTGGTCGGGCTGGAATACAACAGTGGGCCGTGGATTTGGCGCAAATGCAGAAGGGAGATAAAGGAGTTGTGCGTGATTACAATGGTGACCCATTGATTTGGTGGGTTCGAGGGTCAGTGAGTACAGGAGGGAAATGAGGGTAGGAGCAGGAGGCTGCAGAGCCACCTGGGTCTAAGGCGAGACAGACCTGTGAGCTTAGGAAATCAAGTTCCTCTTCTCTTTCTTATCCTGAGTTCCACACGCAATGTAACCACCCCCTCCCATCCCTCCTCCAGCTGCTCCCTGCATGGTGGCCGCCCCCAGCAAACCTTCCCAAGCCCCATAGGTCAAGGTGACTGCTTCTTCAAGTCATTCCTGCACCACTGCACTTCTTACAGTCCACTGAAGTAGCTGAATTATCCACCAGACTCGGCGTAAGAGGCTTGCCTGTGAGGGCCATCAGGGCCAAAGCTGGGGCAGGACACGGGCATTTCAACAATGTTTTGGTAGTTGCACAGAATTTGTGTGACAGATTCAACAAGCCAGCTTGTTGGGGTAGTAGCCCAAGTAGTGGCCTCCAAATGTCCCCAGCATGATTCCCGGAACCAGTGGTGATGTCACCTTACATGGCAAAAGGGACTTTGCAGATGTGATTTAAACAGAAGATAGTGAGATTGTCCAGAACTGTCTGGGTGGGCTCTGCGGAATCACAGAGATGCTCCTGAGAGGGAGAAAGAGGGACAGTGGGGAAAGGACAAGAGCTGGACTGATGGACTTGGCGACGGAGGGAAAGGTAGGCGGCCCCCAGACACTGGCAAGGGCAAGGTGATGAGGGCACAGGCCCTGATTTTAGCCTCTGAAGACTCCTTCAGGGACCTCTGGCCTCCAGACCTAAGATAACAAATTTGTGTTCTTCTAATAAGCTAATAGGCTTGAGGTAATTGGCTACAGCACCAGGAGCTCATAGACACGGAAATTAAGCTGATTATTCCCTTGGATTGTAAACAGCACATTTTCTGCGTCTGCAAAGGGGCTGAAACCATTTCTCATCCCGAAGGTTGAATTTCCACCTCACTCCCCATAAACATTGAGCTGGCTTTCCTCCACTTTCTAGCACCTGATCGTGAAGTCTTCCAGGTAAAGAATTAAGTGAATTCCATTACACTGACAGGTGTCTCTGACACTGCTACATCTTCCTGCCACGGGTGGTGATAAGGTGAAGAAGGAGGACCAGGAGCCTGGGCCTTCTACACGGGTTCTGTGGAAGCTTCGGATGCTGTTGGGTGAAATTCCATTCTCATCCGCATTCTAGCGATTTCTTCTGTGGCTTAGACTCCAAAACAACTGGGCAAATGACACGCAGGTAGAATCCAATTTGAGAAAGTATTGGCCACCAGCTAATACCTTTTTGCACAGTCAGTTGTGAAAGTGACTCACAGTGACAAAATGTATTATACACACGAAGCTCCTTAAGCCTTCTGGACATATCATGGACTGGGAGGCAATGGGTGTCTTATTTTTGATGCGGCTAAATGCATCCACAGCTTGATGGCTCTCATAAGTAATAACCCGAATTGCCTATCAGAAGAAAGCACCGGAGTTATTCATGGAGGAAAAACTAACCCAATAACCCAAGATGTCACCATTTTATGCAGAACAAAGTGAATCTGGCAGCAAGAATAATGGAATGAGATAAGCCATGCACTTGAAATCTTATATTTCATGTATTTAAAAAAATCTTCGTGAAACTACTTCTGCACATCTATAGGTTTGCGGGAATAGAGTTCATACAAATTGTGTAGATGGTCCACCAGAGAGCTGACTCTGAACATCCTTGGGAAGAATGAAGCCCCCACAGAGCTATGCGGCTCTGACCACGTGGACTTCTCCTTTCTGCCCCTCCCCCCGAACACAGCCTATCTAACACACGGAGTATGTTTTATGTCTGCCTTCCCTCCATCACTTGACTCCTGCCAGAAGATGCTGTCCATGTACGCCTTAATTTACTCAACAGGTACCAGCTGTTATGTTATAATTGTTATTATCCAGCTTAAACAAAAATCTGCCTTCCTTACTTTTGACCTGGGACTTCTGTTCATTTGCGACTTCAAAACAAAAGACTTGTTTCAAGTCCTTTTGTTTTCTAATTTGTACTAGATTCACAACTAATCTTCTTTCTCCCATAAGTCCTAATAATTTCTGCCTTTTAATTATAAAATCATTAATTGCTGATGGAAGGAACCTAACAGCCTTGAGAGACGTCTTCTACCCTGCCTCCTCATCCACGCCAAGCAAAGTTGCCCACTGTCCTGAACTGCACTATCCTGCTTTGTAGAAATGGATATTAACAATTTCTGTGGGGAGAGACAACCATCTGGGCTGTCCACAGGAAACCAGTAAGATACAGGTTGTGAAGCCATCTACTTCTGTGGCTGGCACATTGGTTAGGACAGGTGTTCTCATGGGTTGAAGGATGTTCGTTATCTTGAACAACAAACCCTAAGAGGATGCTCAGTCCCTCTCTGCACCCAGCCTAAAATACATCTTGCTTTATCTCCAATGCCACTGATCAAATGCACATAAAATATTTAAAATACTTTAAAACAGAAACTGATGAGGTATGGATGCAAGCATGATACAAGGCAAACTTAACATTTTGGGAAATAATAAAATATGCTGCTCCTAATGCGTATATGTTGGATTTAAATTTGTGTGGCAGTGTTTTGAGAGGAAACCTGAAGGGAAAACCTCTGTTTCGACTCATCTTTATAAAACGTTGACTACTTGGCGTTAGTGAAATGAATCTTACATTCTGAGCGAAGGAGGCTACAAAGAAAGGGAAGACACGAAATGGTGAACAATTAAAATTAAATGATGATAATACTATTTGGCTGAGGAGCGAGTCTATGCTCTGCCCTGCTAATTCCTCCCAAGTTCCCTAAGGGAAATGTCTGCACAGAGAGAGAAGCAGGAAAGTCATATTTTTGTCATCAATTGGGACTTTGGGGTCACACCCCCAAAGCAGAATTCCTGGGAATTAGCCCCAAAATACCACATATCCTCTAGGCTGTGTATTCAATACTTAGACAATGAGATCAGCAATCAACTACCCCCCTACCCCAACCCTGGTGCTTCCAGCCTGGTGGGAAAGGCACAGATCAGACAGATGCCTCTGGAGCATTGGCCAATAATTCCATCTGTGCCCAATGCTGCAGACAGGCTGTGTGGGGGTGGCCAACAGTGGACCAAATCCACTGGGGAGTGCCAAGAAGGGGCATGCAACTCCATGGAGACTTGGAGGGCGAATCGAGTTAGCACGATGGAGACAGGGATGAAGAGGAGACGATCTCTAGTTCAAGGTCTGGACTTGAACTTCCACAAATCCAGCAGAAAGAGCAAAGTAAAGGTGACAGAGGAAAAGCCTTCGGAGGTAGACACGGGCGGAATCATGGTGACCTTGCACAGCCCTTTGTGGTTTTTAGCTTTGTCTGTAGGTGACAGGGATCCGTTGCCCTTGAACATGATTGGACGTGCTCTGCAGTTCACAAATATTTTCCTGGCTGGCATGAGGAGAATGGATTGGATGGGAAAAGAATTCACGGGAGCAGAGAGAACTAGGTGTCCAGTGTGGTAGTCTGAGCCAGCAGCTGAATTTCCGTACCTTGGCCAGCGGGGCCGAAAAGCAAAGAAGCCCGCACTGCCCTCCCTTCCACCGCCGCACACTACCCCCAAACCTACACCCAAAGTGGGTTGACGTATGAAGAATTTAGCAGCAAGTGATGAGAGAGTGTTTTCCTGTGTTGCCGAAACAGTCTGCTGCTTTGTGTTGTGTTGTGTTTGGCCAGGTTCAAGGGCGAGTCTGAGTTGACATGATCTGACATTCGAGTAGCTTGTCTTGGCTTGAAAATCAAAACTTGAACATCTGGCTTTAAGAGGATATATTGGCATGAAACCTACCCCCCAAAGCTACGTGCCTTTGGGGTTTTTCTCCTACACACACACACACAGACTAATTAGCATATTTTATAAAGCTTTTCTATTTTCGATGATTATTTTAAATCTTCTCATTGAGGAGGTCGTTACTCAGTCATATTCCTGTCTCTCTGTGGATGAGCTTTCCTATTACACTTTTTAGTTACAGTAAATTTCCTGTAAAATGAAGATGGCTATCTTTATCTTATCTAACCATTAGAATCTAAAGTATTTTAAAAATTTATTGATATACTTCCATAAACATTTTCTAGAATAGTTTATAAGTTCATAGGTGAAAATGTTATTTATTTATTTATTTATTTGTTCGATTACAGTTGTCCCAATTTTCCCCCTTTGTTCTCCCCACCCCGCTCACCCTCCCCAATTCCCCCCCAACAGTCAATCCGCCCCTGTTGTCCATGTCCATGGGTCCTTTACACATGCTCCTTGAAGACCCTTCCTCTTCTGTCCCCTGCTCTCCTCCTACCCCCTTACCTTTGGTCACCGTCATTTTGTTCTTTATTTCTGTGTCTCTGGTTCTATTTTGCTTGCTTGTTTGTTTTGGAGATTAGGTCCCACTTATAGGTGAGATCACATGGTATTTGTCTTTCACCGCCCGCCTTATTTCACTCAGCACAATGCTCTCTGGTTCCATCCATGCTGTCATGAAGGGGAGGAGCTCCCTCTTACTTTCGGCTGCGTAGTGTTCCATTGTGTACAGGTAAAAATGTTTTTGATTTTAAATGAGTTCTTATATGGAACACATGATAATAGCTTTTTCTTTATACAAATGTAACTTTTGTTTTTAAAAGTATTAGTTCTTAAAGTGTTAACTTAGACTTAGTCTTGAGTGCAATAAGATCTTTCTCGGTACTTGATGCAATGAAACTTTCGGGAAATGTGAATGACACACACCCAGTTTTTAAAGGGACAGTGTTGTGCACATCTCCCGCTCTGGACCCCTCACAGAGAGCCTTCTGACTAAATCTTGATTAGTTGGCCATGGAAAGCGGTTCTTCCATTGGCCACGAGATGGCACTATCACAAAGCAAATCCAAAAGTAAACCAAATTAGGTCTATTCCAAATTGTTTGTACTGGTGTTTCTTTCTGTGCTGAGCCTTTGAGTGTAACAATTGTTCCCAGTCAGGGCGTTCCCCTGACTTATTTTGCATTTCAAGATCTGTTCCCTGTTGGCGTTTTTGGGTTTTTTTTGTCCTTCACACAGAGTGCTGTCTCCCAAAGGAGGTTGATGCAGGCTATTTTCAGTCCTCAGCCTCTTCTTTGCTGCTTCTTTCGTCTGGGGCAGGACGGGGGAACCATTACCATCTGGGGACATGACCAATTCAAACCTGCCCTGGTGTGTCGCATCACATAGCTTACAAGTAACAAGTAAGAAGTGACAAGATGGAGGAAGGACACAGATCTATGTCCCGGTGACCCCAAGTCCCCAGAGAAAAACCACGAGACTTACTTGAAACACTGAACGTAGTTCGATGTGAGTGACACCGTGAGCAGGAGGTGAAGCGGGGCCGGATCTCACCTGTTAGGCCTGACGAGTAAAGAGAGGAGCCTCTGGATGGTTTTGACTCAGAATCAAAGTCACGGTTCGAAGACACTTTCTGATCAAAATTTAGAGAGAGGAATGGATGAGGGCACATTCACTAGCCCAGCCCAGGCCTTGGCTGACGCGTGAGTTCCCTGGTGTGGGAAGCAGGGGTGAGGATAGAGGGTTTTGAGAGTCGTTGAAGAGGGAGAAATAGCAGGAGTGAGGAGTTAACGGCTGTGAAGCAGGAGTGATGAAGGAGAAGAGAAAAATCAAAGAGGGACCTCAGGTTTGCCTGGGGGTGTTCAAGCATCTCTTTTCTGTCTCCTGCGAAAGGAAAGCCTTGATTTTACACCCTGCGAGCCGATGGCAGTTTGATGGTGTGGTGAACGGTGGGCATGGTCGGCTGAATGCGTGTTTAATAATCCTCAGCGGAGACTTGCTTCTGAGCTTCTGAGCTTCTGAGCCCTCCCATCAGCCATTTTCTCCCACAGAAGCCATGTCTGAGTCATTCCCCGGGGACCCAGGCCACCAGTGGTTCTCTGGTGCTCGGAGCCTCCGACAGAAAGTTGGGGTCAGTGCTAGCTCCCAACCCTGACTCCCTTCAGCAGAGTCCCCTGGGACTTTGGTCAGGTTGGGGAGGAACCGACAGAGACACACTGCCAGGCTCCAGGGTCACCTCTCTGCTCGGTCCCAACGCTCCCCTGTGTAGCTTCGGGGTGTCCAGGGCCAAGTCGTTGCTGCCGTGAGGGTGAGTGGCGTGACCCCAGGCAGGATGTGACGCGGGATGTGACGATGATGGCACAGAGAAGTCTGGAAAAGGTGGTCAGCTCTGTGTCCACAGAACAAATCACTTACTCATGACCACCGTCTGTATTTCGCAGTGGATTCTGTGTTGATATTGGAAGAATTACAGAGACACAATTGACTTCGGTCTCAGATGAAAATTATCTTCTAAGGTGCAAAAAGATGTTCAGTGGCTTCACTGAGTTGCTTCAGCATTGTCTGACTTCGGTCCTTGCTTTGGTGGCTATTTTACATAAAAAGGTAAACAGAAGGAGGGGACTGAGGAATATTGAAAGGTGTCTGGGAAGTTTGATTCTATTAACATAGAAAAATTGCTTCGAAAGTCCAAATACCTTATTAACATATATTATCTCGTCAAGATCTTTTCATAGCGGCTTTTCAACTCCTGAGCTCGCTCTTGCAGAGTCTTAACAATTCACTTTTCATCGTTTGCTGTGTATGACACATGGGTACGAACACCTCAGCAAACTCAGGAAAAAACAATGGCATGACCTCAAAATAGCTCAACATAAAATCGATTGTACAAAGTGACTGTCACTTCTCATCCTACCCGATAAATGTTGAAGTAAATATGAATAAATAGGTGGGGATCTTTCAACAGGCAGATTTCTGTTGCAAAAATACGTGCCCCGAAATATTTACGCTCCAAAGCGATCAAAGAACTGTCATCTTCGCTGCTAATGGGGCTTGCCCTCTGTGCAGGTGACATGGAGGGAGCTGATTACCGGATTCCAAGTTCAAGGATGAATCTTAATCTCACTAAAGTGAGACACGAGGTTTGCCCTCACTAACCAGGAGGATGCCGAGTTCTCCAAAATGCACAATTCTCCTTTAGTTGACAATAATAAATCAAGCACAGCCTCTGAATAATTTTTAGCAGCATGTTTCCAGTGGAAATGTCAGTCATTTCGCAGCCTGCTTTTTGCTAAAAACATTAAAAATCACTTAGTTTTCATTAAAAAATGATCAGAAGATGCTCCATTTTCAACGTCAAATTATTTGTCACTTGGTTGTTGGCCCAAAACAGCTAAAATTGCTTATCCTTAGGATAAATCGTTGTTTATGCTGAAACGTTTTGAGATATGAGTAATAAAATATAATTTTATTACATAATAAGGTAGGACCTGGGCTTTATAGAGAGAATTGTTATAGAGCTTTGACATAACGACAGATGGGTTAGTGTAAGGGAGCACGCACCCCTCTCAGGGCCGAGGGGGCTGCCCAGGAAGAGAGCCGGGGACTGAGATGGCCCAACCACGGCTCACAGAAGTGCAGGCAAGTCTGTCTGGGGCTCTGTGAACAGAACCTGGCACTGGGCTGAGGGCCCTGCCAGCCACCAGGGATGTTGACCATGTCAATCAGGAGCCATTTTCCAGAGAGGTGCCCACACTGCGGGAGTGTCAGGAGCCTGATGTTGGGGGAGTTGGACATGAGGCATGGGTCAGTCTTTGGGAAGAAGAGAGCAGGCTTCTCTTGGGACTTTTCTGTCTCCACTCATTGCCATTTGCCGGTAGCCAGACCAACCTACATAGGGGACAACAGGACAGCCCAGGGCAGTCACCGCCATGCTGTAGGTCAAGCCCCAGCTTCTCTGTTCAGCTTCCTTCTTCTGTCCATTTGGGCAAGTCCCCTGGTGCTCCTGGGACAGAGACTAGCCAGGTGGTTTCTGTGTATCAGCAGGAGGAATAGGGAGTCATGTGTCCGTGCCATTTTCCTGGATCCAGGAGTCTGCCTTTGACTTTCAATGTTATGTTTCTCTTCTCAGACCAGTGCTTTCTGGTCTTGGTAGTGCATTGGGACATTAGCCCTTGTTTTGTGAAAAACAAATTCTCCTCTGCAACCTACATTCATTTCCACACCTTTGTTTTCTCCCTCTTCCTTTCCAGTTCTTCCTTTTCTTCCCTTCCCTTGGTCCGTTTCCTCTCTGGACCCCCCGTGCTCCTTCCGGCCACACAAGTATTTGGAACCTGTGCGTTAAGAAGTGACTCAGTAACAGTTTATTTATGGCTGCCTTTTGCAATGACACCACTTCATTTTTATTTGGGTTTGGAAATATCGAACTGACAAATGAGTTTTATACTTTCAAAACATACTTTGTCTAAACAATGAACATTTTGGCACAAAGCTCCCAGAGTTTTCATCATCAGAAATAATTTTATTGTTTAGTTTAAAGCAATTCAGTATAACTGGTAGCAAAATGTTACACAGACAATGAACAGAACCGGTTCCCCTAGGGTTACAAGGACTATTACTGACTCTATGTTTTATCTTCATGTGCAAGTGTAAGTATTTTAAAAAGGCAACGGTTTGTTAAAAGGCTTTTCTAAGCACATTTTTATTCTTTAAATAACAGAAAGACTAATAAACTATCATTATTATAGCAAGCTATATGTATTGTGTCAAGTAGTAAATTTGGACTAATGTTCATAATCAAAAATAACTTGTAAAATTTATGAAACATAACTCTTAGTTTTATAGGAAATATAGCCATATCATACTTAAAACCCTAGTCTTGCCAACCATGATAATGCAAAAATACTGAACTAGAGGTCATTGGAGGAAATAGAAGATTCATAAAATCTTACATTTATTCCTAAAAATAACTGTGACGAAGTGAAGAAAGGGCAACTCAAAGAAACATCATACTTGACTATTGATGTGCAAATATGAACCAGGATCAGTCCATTCATTATTGTTCTCCGTTACATGTATTACTTTTATTTTGCCTGTAGTTTGAATAATTTACCTGCTAATATCTGTATTTGTCAAATATCTTTCCCTTGTGTTTATAATGTATACACACCTACACATACCACCTTTGTTTTCAGGCATGTTTCCGGTTTTAAATAACTTGTCATGAGTTTGATTTCCCTGTGTCATTAAAGAAAAATTACAGATAGGCTCTCACTGTTGTAGAGGAAATTCTTGGGGGTTTTGTTATTCCAAAATGAGAGCAGGGTAAAGTACTTAAAAAAACCCAACACACACACACACACACACACACACACACACACACACACACACACACACACACACACTAAACAGGCATTTCAATCTCTAAGCCAAAATATGCAATGGCTATAATCCCCAGTTTCATAGTTTATCTCTACATCTTTATTTCCATACAGTTATGTGAGGACTATCAGGGTGTCTTTCTCTATGTTCTTCATTTTTTAACCCTGCTATTTTCCATTCAATTTGTGTGCTTATTTATGAAAAGTAAAGATAAAATGTCTCTCTCTAGTCTTAAATGTCTTATTTTCTGTAGAACTCAAACTCAATGTCAAATTCAGAAATAAAGAAAATACAAAAAGTAGAAGTAAATTATGAAACTTTACTTCTTATTTTAATTATAAAAAATAGCTTTTTTTTTAAATTTACTGATGTCTCTCTACCTTAACACAATCCAACTAACTGGCAACTACCCTCCCAGGCTTTTCTGTGTCTTTCTGAAGGGGACACAGAGATACAGACAGAAGCACTGGTGTCACTAAAGGTCAATTGATATTTAATTTATAACTGTCAAATTTTGCATGATTTATATGCAATTCCAATGGCAAAACTACCTATGCTTATTATATGCTTATTTCTCACAATGTTAAAACATAGTTCCTATAGTTTTCAAAAGTAAATCAAAATTTTAACATACCATTTTTGTGATGATGATTTCAATACTAAAGGCAGGAAAGAGGACTTGTAAGGTTTGAACTGTCTTTGCATTCCATCAGAAGTATGATTTTGCTTCTTTGAATTTTAAATTAACTCTCTAATGAAATATTCTGTATAGACAGGTGGGAAATGTTGAATGAAGCCCAACAGCCCAGGGGAAATCACTGCATATTCCAGTTAATGGTTCAATTCTCAGTTTAAACTTAAGTCAACAAATATGTTTTAAGTATTTTCTCTATGTTAGGCATTCTTTTAAGAGAACATTCCATGTTGGCTTTTTATTATATTCTTCTTGGCATACGATGAGGGTCAGGCATTCAGTTAGCAAAAAGTTCAGGTTCTCGAGATTTCTTTCTATTTGTGTTGGTTTATTCAGTGTAATAAAACACGCTATGAGCATCTCAAATTCTAAAATAAATATGATATAGTATGAATAGGCAACCAAAACAGGTTAAGGTGACGGAAAGATTTGTATGCTAAAGCAAACTATGATTCTTACAAAAATGTGAGTCAACAAGTTTGTTCATTAACGTCTGTGTAGAGAAGAGACATTTATGATGAGCTCGGTATTATAAAAGAGCAAGTTTAAAGAATATAATATAACACATTTAATTTTTAAGAGGAATGACAATCTTCTGTGTCCAATGTGGTGCACCAAATATAGCTGGATTCTTACTGTACTTTCATAAAACCTTAAGATATTTTAAAACTGCCTTCATACGCCTTGAATTATTGTCCAGTAGTTAACTATCCAATTTAAAATCATGTGTTTTAATTTAGGCTTCAGAGTCATTCCATTTTATGTCTTTCAAACATTAATAGGAGGAATACCAATAAGCAGTACATTAAATTTCAAAATAATCTATACTTCTAAGAGAATAGATTTTTTAAAAAATATGAGAGATTTGAGTATATCCCCATCTAGTTTATTTCATGCCAGTAACACTTTTTTCCCCTAAGAAATCGAGTTTTTTCAAGCAAGATCCTTGTAGGAAAAAATAAGTCTGTTAAGCTCGCAGTGTCAAAGCTGAGTTTCCTCCCGAGAGTCTGGAGCAGAGGTGATGCAGAGGCTGCTGTCCCGGCTGGGCTCGCTGTTGGGCAGGTAGGACAGTGGGTCTGGCCGGATTAAGTATCTGGTGAGAGAACACAAAGCCAGGAACTGTAACAGTCAGTAAACACAAAACTGGTGCACGCTGACACTGGAGATTACTACTTCAGATGTATTTGCCCAGGGTCCTGGCTTTTTAACGCCGTATCCTACGCTGACGTATTGTTCTTTGCATCAAACGGATCTTGCCCCTTCATTGAAAGTGAACTTCTGAGAGTAATTTTTTAGAAAAACATAAAAGACTTGCATATAACCCATTATCCTCTAAATTTACTTACGTAACTGCCCAAGTTCCTTCCCTAACATTATCACTATGAAACCTAAGATCTAATAAAGTAAATTTCTAAGATGCATTTTTATGTGATGCTTGTCTCTGTAGGCATTTTTTCATGATATATGTCATTGC
>VMDR010019095.1:0-18610 GCA_007922815.1 Macrotus californicus
TAATAATGTAGTATAGGAAAGATATGAGAGAAATTCCATTTACCATTTTGAATTCTGCTTGATCTATTCTGCATCATTCTCACTCCTAATTAGAGATGATTATAAAACATTTGCCCTTAGGCAAATAAGGCTAAATCTTATATTGTTAAATGGCTTGTTCTTCGACTCTGAAGATAACCTCCAAACCCCAAACTGCTAAATCTAGTGAGAAAATTGGCAAACTCAATAAGCAGTTGCTTTGCAGGCAATCCATAAAATGACTTTTCTCAATGTTAAATTATCTTTATGTCCTGACTAGTGTGGCTCAGTGGATTGAGCACTGCCTGGCAATTGAAAGGTCACTAGTTCAATTTTCCATCAGGCACACGCCTGGGTTGTGGGCCAGGTGCCCAGTTAGGGGCCAGCATCTCACACATTAATGTTCCTCTCCCTTTCTTCCTGACTCCCTTCCCCTCTTTCTAAAAATAAATAAAACTCTCTAAAAATAAACAAATAAGTTATCTTCATAAAGATCCTATACGGTTTAATTCTTAAATTCATTAGATCATATGGTACAAGTGCTGTTAGTGTAAAACCTCGCTATAATAAACTCCACGATCATCAACAACCATGGAACGTGGTTCACTACACTAAAACAAAAATGGCCTTCTGCTTTAATTTTGTGGGTTTCTATCTTTTGGATTTGTATTCAGGCTTTAAGTACACGTACATTTCTAATTCCACTTTGCTGTTCCATCTTCATTGCCAGCTAGTGTTTTGCCCCTGAAACCTATTGACAACTCTGATAAATTATAATGTTGCTGCCTGTGAGAGCAAGATGTCATAGAAAAAATATTATAAATTTTAAGGGATAAAAATAAATCCAATGTCATAAGTAACTCAGGAAGTGTGGAGGAGCATTTCTGGTGGTATGAGCATCCTTAAGGTTGCTCATTATCAATAACAGTAGCTCATATGCTCTAAAACTCAGCATTCATTTTAAATTATTTAGAAGTAAGAATTAGGAAGCCGTGAACAGTGGGCCAGAGGCATGAGTTGCTAAAAGCAATACTAATTATTAAACACTCTCTGGGGTAGCAATTATTATCAGTAGATCAATTTTACTTTTAAATACAGAAAAACTCTTGGCACGCTACTATAGAAAACTCGATATAAGTAAAACCACTGTTAAAGTCCTCAGTTTAAATATTTTGGATTGGGTCATAAGATATGGCCTAGAAAACATTTTCACAGAATATGGTAATGGATCTCTCACACTGCAGAGAAAGGCTCCTCACCTTGTGAGACCCCACCTTTCCTAGACCAGAGTTTTAAAAAGATCCTTTGAAGCCACAATGGATTTAGGTTAATGAATTATTTAATACCTATGCCAGGCTCAATCATTTTCATAGACAAAAGAGGCGCTCAGCCACCACACACCCTAATCTGTATGCAACAGAAATCCTCCATACAAAATTACTGACTAAGACAGGGATATACAGTATGGAAGAAGAGGGAAAGAGTAGCTTTACAGTGGAGTACCCTGGCAGTCACTACCTCAGACACGTGATGAAGATCAACACGAACAGGGATAACTCACGTTTTTAGTAGGTGTCATTAATGTGATGCAATCAAATGGCATTTCTGCCTCTGTGGTCTTGCTCCCCAAAACACATAACCCCACTATCATTATGATGAAAACCTCAAATAACACCAAGTGAGATTTTTAAAAAATATATGACTAATAATTCTAAAAGGTGTCAAGATCATCAAAAACAAGGTAGTATAAGAAATTATTGTATCCAAGAGTTGTCACTGACACATGATTACTAACGGTAATGTGGGAGGCTGGTGGGATCCTGGAAGAGAAAAAACATTAGGTGAAAAAATAAAATTTGAATAATGCATGGTTTTAGTTAATAATTACAATGCATAAATACTGGTTTATTAATTGTTACAAATGTACCACACTATATACGAGGTTTGTCTGGATAAAGTCCAGCCATTGTTAATATAATGAGAACTGTTTGTACATCAGTGCAGCCTGGCAGCCAAGGAGAGTGGAAGGAATGTGGATGTGTGAACGACAGTTTCACTGGAATAGTCAGTGAGGGAAGCAGACAATGTTGAGTGAGCATGGGTACTGTGTGGCCATCACATTCAAAATGACTGAGTGAGTACAGCAAGGAGTCAGCATCAAATTTTGCATTACGCTGGAACACTTGGACGATTCAGAAAGTTGCCGCTAACGGGCAATTTGTGATTGGCAGCTTCATCACAATAATGTGCCCTCTCATGCATCATGTCTTGTACAGAGTTTTTTGGTGAAACATCAAATCACCCAGGTGACTCAGCCCCATTACAGCCCAGACTTGGTGCCCTGTGACTTCTGGCTTTTCCCAAAACTAAAATTGCCTTTGAAAGGGAAGAAATTTCAGACCGTCAATGTGATTCAGGAAAACACAACAGGGCCGCTGATAGCGATTCCAACAAAGTATTTTGCAGTGTTTTTAACCCTGAAAGAGATGCTGGGGGAACTGTGTGAGGTCCCAAGGTGCCTACCTTGAAGAGGACTGGGGCATCAGTGTCCTATGTACAATGTTTCTTGTATCTTGTATCTTCAATAAATGTCTCTATTTTCATATTGCATGGCTGCGTACCTCTGGACAGGCCTTCTATGATGCTAATAAAAGGGGAAACTGGGTACTGAATATTACAGAGGAATTTTGTAATATTTTTTTGCAAATTTTCTGCAAATATAAAATTCTTCTAAACAATGGAGTTAATTTTTTAAAACATCATACAGTGATCAAGAATATGAACAGTAGGACGTGCTGAAGGCAAACTGACATGTGGGGATGCTGACCTGATGGCTCATAGAGCTCAGGCAAGGCTGGGAAGTTTTCTCTTCTTAACAATGCTTACACAGGTTAATTCAGCTCAAGGCTTCTTAGTGCTAACAGAAATAATTATTTGAGAATATCCTGGTACACATTATATACTGAACTATATCAGCAGGAAACATAGGTTGAGTAGATAGATAGATAGATATAGATATATAACCCATATTAGTTAAATAATAAACAAAGCATACTCAATTAATATATAGAACCATTGTATTGAAAAATAACAATGCTCAGGATTTAACACAAATCAACTTTATTTTATCTTGCATGCTCACCTAAGTTTATTTATTTAGGATAACTATTTCTCTCCCTGACTCCAGATAAAAATATTAGCAGCCCCATGACTTACCTGTTTCATTTTGTGAACAAAACACAATGGTCAGTCCAGGTCACAGTTTCAAAGTGGTACTCATATCATTCATGTAGTAAGCCCAATACTTGGCCACAACCCAAACTCTACCTCATATGCTCCTGAGTCCTTCTTCTGAAAAAGTTTTTTTTTTTTTAATTTTACAGATGTTATTTATTTATTTTTGGAGAGAGAGGAAGAGAGGAAGGTAGAGAGGGAGAGAAACATCAATGTGTGGTTGCCTCTCACGTGCCCCCCACTGGGGACCTGGCCCGCAACCAAGGCATGTACCCTAATTGGGAATCGAACCTGTTACCCTTTTGCTTCCCAGTCCATTGCTCAATCCACTGAGCCACACCAGCCTGTGCCTGGAAAAGCTTCTTATTATGCCTTTGGATTGGAGGTAGAATGCTTCACCTTTCCCTCTTGGAGTAGTTGGATTTCTGAAAAGGTCTCTGAAAAAAAACCGCACACAAAAATTGTCATTACATTTTTACTAGTGAGTCTTTCTTTTTATGCACTTTATGTGATTGAGGATTAAAGAGCAGTAAATACATAGGTTTCAAGAAATTCCTTTGTAATTACTGCGTATTACCCAATGCTTCTTTTGAAATGTGACATCAATTGTTTATTGATTCCTCCACTAGAGCATCTACTTTAAAATCCTGTTATGCATGTGTGTGGGGGGGCGGATGAGTATCACTTAATAAAATAATGTACAAGAATAAATCTGTGGTGGGCTCTGGGTGGAATTATAAGCACTTATCCTCACCAGCAGTGGTTCTCAAAGTGTGATCTCAAGCGTAGTGCAACAATATGACATGGCAATAGGGTTGCAAGATAAAATGCAGGGCACCCAGTTAAATTTGAATTTAGCTAAACAGTGAATAATTTTTTAGTATGAAAGCACTCTAAAAACTGTATGGAACATATAAAAAGTTATATTTTTTATTTATGTAACATTTAATTTTAACTGCTCTTTTATTCTAAATCTGCTAACACTACATGAGAACTTGTTAGACAGGCAGATAGTCAGGTCATTTCCAAACTCCTGAATCAGATATTCTAGGCTGGCATTCTAGAAGTTCCTCTTTTAAGAAGCCCTGTAACTCTGATGTGCACTGAAGTTTGAGAACTACTACTCCAAACATTAAGAATCTCTTAAACAGCAATCTCGATGCTGCTCCCAATCTGGTCCTCCTTTCACAAACTAACAATAGACTCATTCATGTCAAATATTCCTGTTGATAAAATTGATGTAATTCTTTTACTAGTAATAGGAGTCTGAAATGGCTGCGGTGCTGGATATGAGCCCCACTGAATTTACCTTTCCTAATTGTGATTCATCGGGTGAGGAACTAGTCTGCCTTAGTGACATTTTGCCTATGTCTCTAGTTCTGGTTCCTAGACTAGTTTCCAACTGAAACAAGAATGGTTCATGCCAGATGCCTCCTCTGAAATGTTCTCATGTTTAGAGTCCCTGGAATTCACTGCCATGAATCCTCTTAATCTATAACTAAACTACCCAACTGTTGCTGAGAAAGACTGAAATCCACCTGAAATCCTCCTACGGTATATCTTTGTCCTGAATTTGGTTCCCTTGAATATGGTGTTTCATCTTAGGTTGGTAACATGCAGCATTGGCTGCTCACAGGGAGGCCCCTCTATCACATTCAGTATTGTTTCTTACTCTGGCATCCTTTGGCTGGTATTAAATGCACCTTTCCATCATCTCTTAATGGCAAAGTCTCTGTCTTAATGTGGGCAACTGTGAAACATTGTGTAAAGTACCAAATATTCTCACTTAACTACAGTACCTCATCAACTGCATTTCTATTGTCTTACCTATTTCTGAAGCTAATTGCTACTGAACAAATCTTTACTAATGCAGGAAGCTGAGGAGATATAACTCTTCATGAATATAAATGCATTCCACTGATACACTCTACAAAATGTTTTCTATTTAAGGTCACAGAGAGGAAGGAAATTGGCATTTATTGAATGTTGACTGTGTGCCAGGAACTGCACATATTTATCTCAATTTAGAAGTCTTTTTATTCTACTCTTACCACTCTCTTCCTTTGCTTAAAATCTCTTAATTTGCAGAATGGTGTTTGTAAGCTTGAAATAATTAGAAAGGACAGAGAAAATCAACCATGTAGATCTCAGTGAAATAATGAAGGGAAGTGAGGAATGGGTTCCTATAAACTGAAGAATGTAATAGATTCTTTTTATTTGAGCTTCAGAGGTTCCAATATAAGAACAACAGAAATAAGAGAGCTCATACAATATCCCCTTGTATTGTATTGGGAGACAGCCAGATAAAACGGGGGGATGGTTTAGGACTGAGAGAAAATAAAATACAGGAGCAAAAGTGTGATTATGTAGAAGGTTTCAAGCAAAATTTATTTTGCTCTACGATAAACCAGTAGGTGGGCACTGTGGCAACTTGGATGCATAATGCCAACATTATTGATTAAAAGGGTTTTAGAAGCATAGCAATTTTATTACCAATTCAAATTGAGATGCAGACTATGATCACATCATGATTATGTAAAGAAACTTGAACAATTATATATTTTCACTCTTTAAGGAAGTGAATAGATGAATTAAGCACTACAATATTTCTAGAACCTTGCTACCAGGTGAGAGCATTTGCTCTGAAGTGGCAAAGCAGGCTTCCCTTAGCCACCTAGAGGAGTAAGTAGTTCTGAGAACAGGGGCCCTAAGGCATCATAGCCAGTCTTCAGTAGGTGCCTGCTAAATTAATGAAAAATTGGGAAATTATTTTTTTACAAAATACTTTGCCTCAACTTGGTTGCGTTTGTTTCAGCTTTCCATATTGTTTCTTGTTCAAGACAATCATTGGATCGATAGTGTGTGAGAGAGGATCACTTGGAGGATGTATTTAACAAAAGAATTCTGGGGGTCCTACCTCTAAAGTTTATGATCCGGTAGTCTTGGGGTCTGGCTTGCGAATTTGAATGTATAATAATTTCTTAGGTCAAGCTGATGCTGCTAGTCTGAGATAACATTTTGAAAATAGTTGGTTCATGTTTCAATAAGTCCCCTATATCCTTTCCATAAATGGGATCAGGTGGCGGAAGAAATTCAGCAGAAGGGAGAAAAGAGAAAGAGAGACAGAATCTTTAAGCCTTGACAAGCAATGCATGTCACAGTATGTTCCTTTGTGATAAAATACAGCTTTTGATAAAGCTATTTATGAATTTTTGTATTAAAATTTAAATTGCCTATTGCATGTGGATTTATCCATTCCAAAACTATCTCTGAGCTTTATGCAAGATGTCATGCACTATAAGCAGCACATGCAGATTAAAAGGTAAAAATAATAGAATAATGTTTCCACTCTTGAGAAAGATACAGTCTACTTTAAACATAGCAGCTATTTTTTATCTCATGTGTAAACACGATTTGATTTACAGTGGCTTCCTGTAATGCTTTGTTGGGAAGAATTCTGATCTCAAGTTTCTATTGTGCAATATTGTAGCCATTAACTACCTACGGCTTTCTAAATATGACTTAATTGTTTTTCCTTTATTTATTTATTCATTTATTTTTATTGTTGTTCTATTAGAGTTGTTCCAATTTTCCCCTGTTGCTCTCTCCTGCCCCACTCACCCCCCACTCCCACAGTCAATCCCCACACTGTTGTCCATGTCCATGGGTCATTTATACTTGTTCTTTAACTAGGCCCTTATACCCTTATCCCCTCCCCTCTGGTCCCTGTCACTCTGTTCCTTGTTTCCATGCCTCTGGTTCTATTTTGCCCATTTGTTTGTTTTGTTCATTAGGTTTCACTTATAGGTAAGATCATATGGTATTTGTCCCTCACTGCCTGGCTTATTGCACTTAGCATAATGCTCTCCAGTTCCATCCATGTTGTAGCAAAGAGTAGGAGTTCCTTCTTTCTCTCTGCTGCATAGTATTCTATTATATAAACGTACCACAGTTTTTTGATCCATTCATTTACTCATGGGCACTTAGGCTGTTTCCAGCACTTTGGGTATTGTAAATAACACTGCTTTGAACATAGGAGGGCATAGGTTCTTTTGAATTGGTGTTTCATTAGTTAAAATCAACTAAAATTAAAAATTTATTCCTCATTCACACCAGCCAAGTAATCAGGAGCTGTGTGAATGTATTGTCTACTGTTAGAGGTAGAAATAGGAGGAGGGAGAGGGAAAAGGAGAGGAGGTATTGGGTTGGCCAAAAAGTTCATTTGCTTATGTCCAGCAGGTGGGTCTAGTAGCACTCAGTTGTCTTTAACTTGATTCAAAACAGTTTTGTTAGATTGTATTGTGACAGCTGCCATATCAGCGTGTATTTTTTTTTAAATATATCACAATTAGTGAATTTTTGTGTAGCTATTTTAATATCAAAGATGGAAGAAAATATGCAACATTTTTGGTATATCATGCTTTATTATGGCAAGAAAGGTAAAAATGCAACTGAAATGCAAAAAAGAAAAAGAAGATTTGTGTAGTGTATGGAAAAGGTGCTGTGACTGATCGAACTTGTCAAAGGTGGTTTGAGAAGTTTTGTGCTGGAAATTTCACACTGGATGAAGCTCCACAGTCAGGTAGACAAGTTGAAGTTGACAGTGATCAAATCGAGACATTAAGTGAGAACGATTGTTTTACCTTGCAGGGTATAGCCAACATCGTCAAAGTATCCAAATCAATAAAGTTATTGGTGAAAATTAAAAATGCCTTTTATTTTCTGAAAAAAAACTAAATGGACTTTTTGGTCAACCCAATACATCTCAATTAATAAAGTTGAAGAAGAGAAGAAATAGATCATGAACATAGAGCACAAGGTCTTCAACATCACCTCAAATTTATGTTTATTTTCTTCCTGCTTAGATACCTGTGCTCTCGGACTATACAAAAACAATGTGTTGTGAAATGCCCAGGTCTTAAGTTGTAGCTCAAAAGGCAAGCCAGCCCTGGCTAAGTGGTTCAGTTAGTTGGAACATCCTCCTGTAAACAGAAAGGTGTTGTGTTTGGCCCCCATTCAGAGCACCTACCTAGGTTGCAGGTTCAATTCCTGGTCAGGGCACATATGGGAGGCAGTGGTTTGAAGTTTCTCTCTCACATTGATGTGTCTCTCTCACATTGATGTGTCTCTCTCTTTCTCTTCCTTTCCCTCTCTCTAAAATCAGTAAATATATCCTCAGGTGATGATTTTTTAAAAAGAAGTTGGAGGGGAGCAAGTGAAACAGTTCTCAAGGAAGTTGGAATGAGAAGCATGGAGAAGTAACGCACATTTTCTCAAAGAAATAGAAAAACTGTGTAGACTAGCTACTCATATGCAAAACAAGATGGAACTAAGTGACTGCCCAATATTTAAGCACAATTTTAAAAGTTTCAAATCAATAAAGACAATCTTTCTTATGTGAAAAAATAATTTAAGGGAAAAAATATCATCTTATACAACAATTTATGTGTTAAGTAAAGCAAGAACATAAAGTAGTAAAGACCACTAAAAGTAAATATAAATTTCCTTTAAAATTAAGCAAAACATGTCATATTTTTGAGGCACTGAAGCACTGCCACTTTTTTCCGTCTGTGTCCTATTGGCTTACAGATTGTGGAAAGAATAAAACGGCATTCTAAAAACTAGTCAATTGACTAGAGATAGTAATTTATTGATTGTATTTATTTTTAATTATATTTTATTGTTTATGCTATGACAGTTGTCCACTCTTATTCCCCCTTTGTCCACCACTGCCCTGCCTATCTTGATGTTTTAAAACATTTTTGTAGGCTTATGGCAGCATCAGAACTTAATTAGTAAATAAATGGCTAAATTAGAGCTCAATTCCTAGTTACTATATCACTTTTTTTTTTTTTTACTCAAGGAACTTAGAACATCAATGGGATGTTCTTCTAATTCAGGTTATCCTCTATTTGATCCACTCTAAATTAGGATGGTTGATGTTGTCTAAATTGTTTTTTAGAGTAATTTAAGATTTCTATTTTTTAGTAAAGTATAGGTAATATATGATATATTTTTAATGTACATGGTTGAAATACATAGTTATTCAATATGCAAATACTACCTTATAAAGTAATCATGATGATAAATCTAGTAACCACTGTACAAAGTTATTATATTATTGACTCTATTTCCTATGCTGTACATAACAACCTTGTGACTCATAAATTTATTTTATAACTGGAAGTTTAAACCTCTTATTCCTTTTGACATATTTTCACTTATCCCCTCAGATTCCTTTTGCAACCATCAGTGCATTCTCAGTACCTATGAGTCTGTGCTATTTTGTTTTGTTTGTTTAATATTTATATTTCACATATAAGCGAAATAATACAGTATTTGTTTTTCTCTGTCTGACTTCTTTCACTTTGCATAATACCCTCTATGTCCATCCATGTTGTTGCAAATGGCAAGATTTCATTCTCTTTTATATCTTCATAATATTCCATTGTGTGTCTGTGTTGTCTGTGTACACTATATCTTCTTTATCCACCCATCAATAGACATGTATGTTGGCTATTGTGAATAATGCTGCAATGGACATAGGGTGCATATATATCTTTTCAAATTATATTCTCATTCATAACCTAGAAAGTCAGTTGCCAACAAATTAAAGTTCTCTCACATGCATGAGCCACTCAGTTCTCAGCTGAATTCTTGAGTAGAACCCTCTTAAGATCTCCAGAGTTCTCTCTCTGCGTGAAGCTCTTTCTACTCTATTCGAGAATTCTAGCCACCTTCTTTTTCCTGGACTCTTAGTTCTGTCTACTCAATTCAGGAAGTCAATGAGCTCCAGCTGCATGCTTCTTCCCTGTGTCACTGCCTGGAAATTCATGACATTAAGTTAAGGCAATTTCAGAACTCATGTATTTATCATCTTTAAGGCATTATTTTCCTTTGTTGCCAAATATCCAGTGTCTTGCAAATTATTTGATTTTTGGTTGTTTGAAATGGTAACATTAATCTATCTCCTGTCCCTCCATTTTTCCAGAAGTAGAAATCCTAATGTAGTATTTTTAATTGAATTTATTGGAGTGACATTGGTTAATAATATTACATATATTTCAAGTACACATTTCTATAATACATCATCTGTATATTGTATTGTGTTTACCATCTAAAGTCATGTCTTTTTCTGTCACCATTTATTCCCCCTTCACTCTCTTCTACTTCTCCCTAACCCCCTCTCCCTCTTGTAGTCACCATGCCATTGTCTGTGTCTATGAGAGCGTTTTTTTGTGCTTAATCCCTTCACCTTTTTCACCCAGCCTTCCAATAACCCTCCCCTCTGACAACTGTCAGTCTGTTTTCTCTATCTATGAATCTGTTTCTATTTTGTTTGTTTTATTTATTAGATTCCACATGTAAGTGAGATCACGTGGCATTTGTATTTCTCTGACTGTCTTATGCCACTTAGCATACTTAATACACTCCAGGTCTATCCATGCTGTCCTAAAATGTAAGATCTTTTTATGGCTGAGTAGTATTCTATTGTATAAATGTGCCACAGCTTTTTTATCCACTCATCTACTGATGGGCACTTCAGCTGTTTCCAAATGTTGGCTATTGTAAATAACACTGTGGTGAACATAGGGGTGCATATGTTCTTTCAAATTAGTGTTTCAATGTTTTCAAATACATTCCCAGAACTGGAATCACTGGGTTACAAGGTAGTTCCATTTTTAATTTTTTGAGGAAACTCCATACTGTTTTCCCTACTGGCCACATGAATCTGCATTCCCACTAACAGTGCATGAGGTTCCCTTTGCTCCACATCCTTTTGTTGATTTGCTGATGATAGCTATCCTGACAGGGGTGAGGTGATATCTCATTGTAGTTTCTTATAAAGATTTTATTTGTTTATTCTTAGAAAGAGAGGGGAAGTGAGGGAGAAAGACAGAGAGAGAAAAGTTGATGCATGAAAGAAACATTGCTTAGTTGCTTCTCACACATGCCCTGACCAGGGATGGGCCCACAACCCAGGCATGTGCCCCAACGAAGAATCTAACCAGAGACCTCTCGCCCTGCAGAACCAACCAACTGAGCCACATGAGTCAGGGGTCACTGTAATTTTAATTTACATTTCTCTGATGATTAGTGATGTTGAGTGTATCTCCATAATTAATATTTGACAAAGGAGACAAGAACATACAATGGGGTAAAGAAAGTCTATTCCATAAACGGTGTTGGGAAAATTGTATAGGTAGGTACAAAAAAATGAAGCTAGACCACCGTCTTATACCATGCCCCAAAATAAACTCAAAGTATATTAAAGACTTAAATGTAAGTCTTGAAACCATAAAAATCCTTAAAGATAAGGTAGGTAGTAAAATCTTGGACATTTCTCATAGTAATATTTTTCTGATACATATCCACAGGCAAGGAGAAAAAAAGAAAAAATAAACAAGTGATACTGCATCAAATTTAAAAGTTTTTGCACAACAAAAGTGTTAGAAATGCACAAGAAATAAAGGTAGGAGGAACTGGATGATCTGATCCAAATGCTTTTATTTGATGCTGCAATTACATTAGGCTGAGTTGGGAATGGGTTTTTGAAAGAAGGGCAGGGTTTGTGAGGGGATAGAGGAGGGGTTAGTCACTTGTTCTTCCAGGAGGGTGCCTCAGGATTCCAGGATGTGAGCTGCAATAATGGGTTAGGTAAAGGGCCGAGCTGTTCCCAGATACAGGAGGGTCAGTCTGACCACCAGCCATTGGAGCTGGCTCCAGATGTCTATTGTGTGCAGTGGGAGAGAGTTTCAATTGATTAAGCCATGGGCTATCAATTGAGTTGGGATAACTGAGTCAAGAGCAGTCCAGTGGGCTGAAAAACTGGCCTGAATGGGTCATGGGCAGTCTGGCAGGGTGGGAACTGGCCTGACCCTTTCAAAAAGAAATTATCAACAAAATGAAAAGACAATCCACTGAATGGGAGAACATATTCACCAATGATATATCTGATAAGGAGTTTATGCCCAAAATATGTAAAGAACTTATGCAACTCAACATCAGAAAAACTAAAAATCCAATTAAAAATGTGCAAAGAATCTGAATACACACATCTCCAAAGAGGACATACAGATGGCCAAAGTAGTTTTTAAATGAGTGAAAGAATCTGGAGTAATATTGGTATAAAGCTGAAAGAAACTCAGTCTCACTTATATTTCCTAGAATAATAGAATGAAATCTTTTTACTCTAATGGCTTAATAGTTTGGAATCCGGTTGCAACCACTTGGAAGCAGTGTGACCTCTTCAAGTCAAGAAAGAGACAGAGAAAGAGAGAATAAGGATTATCAGGAGAGACTGAAAGTCTGTTGGTGTAATGAAAGTCATAAAACCATGTCCTGGGGAAAGATAGAGCCAAAGAGAAACTATAGAACTACACTGCCCAAGCCTGGCCAGTGTGGCTGGGTTGGAGTGTTGTCCCATAACCAAAAGGTTGTGACTGGATTCCCAGTCAGGGCACACACCTAGGTTGTGGTTTTGATCCCCAGTTTGGACACGTATGGGAAGGCAACCAACTGATGCTTCTCTCTCTCTCTCTCTCTCACACACACACACACACACGTTCTCTAATACACACATACACAAAGCAATGAAAAAATGTCCTTGGTGAGGTTAAAAAAGAAACAGAAAAGAACTTCACTGTCCAATATGGTAGCCACTAACCCCAGCATGATAGCTAATGAGTACTTGACATGTGACTAGTCACAAATGAACGTGCTCTAAGTATAAAACACACACAAGATCCTGAACACAGAATGAAAAATATCTTGTTAATAATTTTATATTGATTATGTATTAAAATTATATTTTGGACATATTTGGGCTAAAAATGATTATTGAAATTAATTTTACCAGCTTTTTTACTTCTATAGTGTGATTACTAGAAAATATACAATTACATATGTGGCTTGCATTTATGGCTCAATATATTTTGTATTGGACAGCAATTCTATAGAGTATTGTTATTAATATGCCCAGTTCAGACACTCTAGTATAATCTAGGGACTCTTAATAAAACTGCGTAACACCTTCTCAAACAAAAGTATGAATACAGTTATAAAGTTTTCTCTGCTGTACTAATACTGCCTATAATCACAAGTTTAAAATAAAATTTATCACAGAAAGTTAACATCATTACACCAATCTTGCTATTTGGAAATGGTGAAGAGAGTAACTATGCTCTGGGATTTTCATTGGACTTCTGGACCAAGACAAATGCCAGAGCAGAAATGTAAATGATTTAAGTATTCTAATGTTTAACCAGAACGACCTTTTCTTGGCTTCTTTGCTGTTTTTGTTGCCTACACAGTTTTTTTTTTTTAGTTTAGAATTATGTCTTTATAATTATAGTATCTGCCTAACTTACAATGGGGCTCCTGAGGGTAAAGACTTCCTTTGTCTTCTTCATTTTTCAAAAGCTGCATGCATGCGTGATTTTTTCCAAGCAAAATTATGCAGCCTTCACCACAGATATGAATGATTTTGCATATCCCAGCTTGTTTCAAGACCGCATAGTCCAGGAACCCAGAGATTATATTTCACAGTCATAACATCACAACTGTGAAATATAAATTATTACAACATAGGCGGACCCCAGAGAAACGTGATTGATAGTGGTAGATGGTGGCTAGATGCAATGTCCCCCATGTCTCCCTCTCATCCCTTCAGTAATGGACTGGAAATCAAGCTAAGAGCTAACCATGCGAAGAAGTTCCCTGCTTGCAGAGTCTACTTTGAGCATCATCTTAAACAAAGCCAAGACATCTCGGGAGATCTGGGCAGCCACTGTGCCCTAGAATGAGGACTTGTAGTTCTAGTTTGCTGTTTGGACATTCATACTTTTTTCTTACATAAATTTGCACAATTGCCAACAAACTACAGTGAGTCGTCTATACTGCATATTTATTGAAAAAAAAGCAAGTCTGTACTTTTTTTTACTAAAACTTCCATATTGTCTGCAAAATTTATAGTGCCCCGTCCTATTCTCAAGCTAATTGCTTTTAAATGTATTCAAAAGCAATTAGTAAATATATACCCGTTTCCTAATAGGACACTAAGTGCCATGAGGGATGCAAAGAGAAGTAGAAGAAATGTTCTCGTTTCTCAAGGCTCACGTTTTCCTTGAGGAAAGGAAACATATTTTGGTTGAACTAAAGCAGTGAAATATATAACTAAGTGAAACAATTAAAGAAAATAGTAAGAACCCTTAAATATAATGCTAAATATTAAAATGTTACAAAAAGTCAGGAGAAAAAATATGAAAACTATTCACTGAAGAATCAGGTCTTAAAATCTACGCAGTTTACGGACACTCCAAATGATTAGGTAAAACAGGGAAAACCAGAGTCAGTACACTCAGGATTTTCTATGATTTTCCATGATATGGCACCCGTAGAATATTTGTGAACTCACTACTACAAACTGAGAAACTATTGATGGGTCTGAGATAACCAACCAAGGGATCCAATTTTCCTAAACCCTGCCTGGGTGCACTCCAGCCTGAGGGTTTCAGTCTTGCCCCACTTACTTGTGACATTTTCATGGAAATTGACAGTTTATATAATCAAACACCTTTCTGAGGCATTTCTTTTCAAAGAAATCACTGTTTTTTGTTTTTTTTTTTACTATGGGTTTACATCTTCTGACCCAAAGGCAGAAATCTACAGGCAGACTGGCAGCTGTGGAGGGGTCCAGTGTGGGAATCGACAGAAAGAGATATCTTAAAGTACACCGTGTCTGTCTAACTAAATCACGTTCCCTCTTGAAAAGTTTGAAGTGCGACTTTCAGAGGACACATAAAATGGACTTTTTAATAAAAGAATGGAGTGACTTGAAGAGTAAAAGAAGTATGATTTGTGAGGGAGCAGAAAGCATGGGTCAATAGAATTTATGAGAAAGAAAAAGAAAAATGTCAAAAGTTGAATAGGAAAAACTAATGAGTAGAAAAAAATGAGAAAAATGGTAGGCTAAGTTAGGGATATAACATATTTTCTTGAGAAGGAAATAACCTGTCCTCATTCTAAGGCACCAATTATTAGAGTTGCTGCTGGTAAGTCACCAGAACTGTTATCAGACCCCAAAAGCTAATGTTGGAGCCTGAAAGGTCACGCCATTCCCACGCAGTTTGAGGGTTCCGTGTCGGAGCTCTCACTCTTCTTCCTCATCCCCCTTGTATGAAACGTGTGTTTACTTCTGTCCTTCACGCCTGGAAAACCTACGTAACACACCATCCCATCCATGAAGCCAGTCCAGCACAAATACTGCACAGCCTTCCTCGGTGTCCACGGTGACCCCAGAACCTTGTGCAGTTCTGCAGAAACGGTGGAAGACTTCTTTCCCATGAATCACTTTATGAAGCAGATAATACTTCTTGGGATACTAGTTTATAAAGATCAGGCATTTTGTCAGGCATTTTATGTTTTCTATTCTATGAGGAAATATACAATTTCTTATTTATATATTTTTTAATTTTTATTGTTTTTTTTTCCATTACCATTCAGTCCCCTTATACCCCCCTCACTCCTCACAATCATCACACTGTTGTCCAAGTCCATGAGTCCTTTTTCCTTTTTGCTTAATCCCTCCATCTCCTAACCTACCCCCCGCCAACTAGCTGTCATCTGCTCTCCAACTATGAATCTGTCTCTGTTTTGCTTGTTCAGTTTATTCATTAGATTCCACACATGAGGGAAATCATATGGTACTTGTTGTTCTCCGACTGGCTTATTTCACTTAGTGTAATGTTCTCCAGGTCCATTCATACTGTCACAAAGGATAAAATTTTCTCCTTTTTTATGGCCAAGTAGTGTTCCATTATGTAAATGTCCCATAGTTGTTTTATCCAGTCATCTATTGATGAACATGGGCTGCTTCCATATCTTGGTGATTGTAAATAACTGCAATGAACATAGGAGTGCTTATGTTCTTTCAAATTAATGTTTTGGGTTTCTTTGTATATATTCCCAGAAGTAGAATTACTGGATCAAAAGGAAGATCCATTTTTAATTTTTTGAGGTATCTCCATACTGCTTTCCACAGTGGCTGCACCAATCTACATTCCCATCAACTGTGTAGAAAGGTTCCCCTTTCTCCACATTCTCACCAGCACTTGTTGTTTGTTGATTTATGGATGATAGCCCTTCTGACAGGTGTGAGAGGGTATCTCATTGTGGTTTTAATTTGCATTTCTCTGATGATTAGTGACATTGAGCATCTTTTCATGTGTCTATGGACCACCTGTATGTCCTCTTTGGAGAAGTGTCTGTTCAGGTTTGTTGTCCACTTTTTAACTGGGTTGTTTGTTTTTTTGGTGATGAGTTTTATAAGTTCTTTATAAATTTTGGATATTAACCCCTTTTCAGATGTATTGGCAAATATGTTCTCCCATTCTGTGGGTTGTCTTCTTATTTTGTTGATGTTTTCTTATTTCTTACTTATAAATATAAGTAACTTACTTTTGTAACTTTCTCATAATTTTTAGACACCTTACCAAAATTTTGTCCCATCAAACTCATATATCCCAAGCATTGCAAGCTTTATTTCTGAATACCTCATACCATTTCCCAAATTCTATTTTCATAATTTGATCTCTGTCTCAACTATTCAGCTCCATAGTTGTAGCAAGAGCAACCACAGACAATAGATAACTGAACGAATATGGCTGTGCACCAGTTAAACTTTATTTAAACTTAATTCATAGTTCCAGGAAAAGAATTATTGCCAGTTTCTCAACCCCTATTTTAAGTCAGTAAGTTGTAGGGTGGTTTGTTACAAAGCTAAAGCTAAAAGAGGCTGATTGTATTGTAGTTTCCTTTTCCACCTTTCTAGTCTAGTTAACTCCTACTTGTCCTTTAAAATTCATTAGAAGCATCATTTCAGAAAGCCTAAATGCACTGGTTTTGAGTCAGATCAATGTCAATTTGAATATTGGTTCTACCACTTACTATGTTTTCGAGACTTGGGAAAGTTAGCCTGCCTGAGCTTTAGTTTATTCATCTATAAAATATGCCTGGCATAAATAATTATTTGATTTTTAATAATTATAACAATTAAATATTGTCATTATATCCTTATTACCCTCACTCCCAGTTTAGAATAGATGCTCTACATTAACTTGGGATCTTATTTTTACTCCTATAACACTATTTACTATATAACACTATTTACTCCTATAACACTATGACTAATATATTAGTCATTCAGCTTTTCTTGTTATTATTTGATACAAAATAATTAAGTTGTCCCTAAGGAGCATGGTTATTCCCTCCTCTGATGATTCCTTCCAAGAGGACACTCAATTGCTGTCTCCCTCTTGGCCTCTCTCTATAATTTTACAAACTGAAGGCTGAGCTCATTTCCTACCTTTTTCATCTTGGAGAGGTGAATGCCCCCTGAGAACACATATACTCTTCTGCTCCCCTTGGGAACAGCATGCCATGTGGTGAAGCCCACTCCTGAACTCCCTGATCATGTTAGTGCATCTGCCTGGTTCTAGAATTCAGCTTTAGGTATCTGGAGGACCCATTTGGTCCTTATATTAAGCCATATCTTCCAACCTTGGTTTTTCATTGTAAAGATTTAACTTAGACCCTCATCTTCTTGCTCGTATCGTCATATTTGTCGATTGGTTCATAGCTCACTCTGGGAACAGAAACAATTTCTATTGGATCTCTTTGAGATCCTAACATACCTATAATACACTTAGAACTGTTTTTGAAAAAAATAGTAAGCAATTCCTATAAGGGGAAAGGAAATGTTTCCTTTAATTCTAGCTAAGAGGCTCCCAGAAATCAAATCATAAACCTCGAGGTTTGCAGGGAGGAAATGGGCAGTTTGCTTTCTGCTGGCTACTTGCTGAGCTGCAGAAATGGGTGTGTCTGTTTTGTGCATTTAATCTGACTGAGCATGAGAGAGTTTTGAGGAGAATCTGCCGTGTGTCCTGAAGAACTTTTGACTGGAGGGGACATCATTGGCAGTCAGTGAACAAGCTGCATCTTAAGTGTGTGGGAGGTGGTGGAGGGAGAAAGGAGGGACTTCCTGTGGCTAAGTGGGACTGTAGCAGGGCTTCAAGTTGTCCTAAATGTCTGGCCTCTGCGCATGGGTTTCCTCGACAGAAAAAAAGCCACAGGAGCACTGCCTGGGGGAAAGGAATTAATAAGGAGCACGAGAGCCCCTGGAAAGTTGTTTATGAAGCTTGTCAGGGAGCAAAGCCATGAGATGGTCTTTACAGAAGGATCTCCAACAAATCACCAAGGCTCTGTGTTGATGCGTGCCATGGTAGGCTGCAAATGCCCAACCAGCAAGAGATGAGGAAGCAGACCTTAGTATTTTTGTTTTTCATTCATCTCTTTTCCT